>JANTPZ010105238.1:0-11357 GCA_025593235.1 Vachellia pachyceras
TAAAAGCAGCATACCCAGATTGGAGCCCTGCTGCTATAAGATCAGCTCTTATGACCACTGCGTATACAGTCGATAACAGAGGAAACACAATGCTTGATGAATCCACCGGTAACGTTTCTTCAGTTTTTGACTATGGATCCGGTCATGTTCATCCAGAGAAAGCTATGAACCCTAGTTTGATCTATGACATTAACACATATGACTATGTTGACTTCTTGTGCAACTCAAATTACACAACTCAAAACATCAAAGTGATTACCAGAAAAGGAGAGATTGTAGCAGGGCTAAAAGAGCAGGACATGCTAGGAATTTGAATTACCCTTCCTTTTCTACTGTGTTTGAGCAATATGGTAAGAAGAAATTTTCAACACACTTTATTAGAACTGTGTCCAATGTTGGGGATGCAAATGCTGTGTATAGAGCCACAGTAAGGCCTCCTAGAGGGATGGTTGTCACAGTGCAGCCTGAAACATTGTTATTTAGGAGATTAGGTCAGAAATTGAACTTTCTTCTTAGGGTTAAAGCTAAGGCTGTGAAGCTTTCACCTGGAAGTTCTTCTGTTAAGAGTGGGCATCTGGTTTGGTCTAATGGGAAGCACACTGTCACAAGTCCCCTGGTTGTGACGATGCAACAACCTCTGTGAAAGGTACTGAACTACTGATGATGGGAGTGGTGTCCTGTTTCTTATGTTTTCATGATCACTGAGGTTTTTGTTTTGCATGTAGAAAAGCTTGGGATTCTTTCTTTCTGTTCCTTTTTTAATAATTTCTGTCTTAGAAATATTTTATGATTATTAGCTGCTATGTATGATAGAGAATGTATGCATCATGAAGGGATACCCTTCTTTGTGAAACTAAGAATCAAGTATCACGAGAAGCACACTGGGACATAAAACTTGTATTGATTGTTTGATGCAATTACATGAAAATGGATTGTTGGCCGAAAAAAAATTACATGAAAATGGATTACATATAATCCTCATGCATTTTTGTAATTTTATTGTTTGATTGATATGTGAATGCAATTGAATGTAATATTAATTACAATGAATTATATTAAATCAGGTGATTTTTATTATATAGCTTTGACTATGTAATCCATGTAAGTACTTGTATATGTCATAAATAAGTATTGATACATGTATATCCTTTTTTTTTAGTTCTAATAGAATTAAGAAGTTTATTTCGTATTTTTTTATTTTTTATAGATAAAATATTAATTTCATTTCATGATTTTATGATATCATATCAAACAAATGCTATGTAATCATCATTCCGTTACATGATATTTTCACCCATTATATTTCATTACATTCTAGTGAATTCTGTGAAACAAACATACTATAAACGATATTTTTATGTTTTTCAACTTATTTTTCTGAGTAATTTGCAGAATTAATAATTAAGAATGGTGCGTGAACCAGAACAAGAGGACAAGGACAATGGAAAGATGATACGGTTGTTTTGCGTTGTGCATGAGGATGTTTTTTTTGTAAGACTTTTATTTATTACTATTATTTAGTCAAAGATTTGGCGATGCTACTTGCTGTTGTTGAATTTTTGTCCAGGGAACTGAATTTTCAATAATTAATTAATATTATTTAATATTACAAAGGAGAGGAGACACCATGAAAATGACAAACAGGAGGACGACATTGAATTACGTGGGGGATTAGGTCCTGTTTTTCATTTTTATTAAGAAAAAAATTAACGGTTATATCAACTTCTAAAAGCATGGATTTGTGAGATTTATTGTTAAAGCCGTTATGCCAACTTAGCAACATGATTATATCATATATCAAAGTTTAAACCCCTTACTAGGTTGCATGGGATTTAAGGTTTGTTTGAATTAACGTTAAAAATTATTTTTTCAATCTGATGTACAGTTTATAAAATAAATTTGTAAGAGTAATTTTATCTTAAATTGTATAAATGGCATAGATCTTTTTTATTGCATGCTTCTTTTATTGTTGAGTTGAAATTAAAATTTAACGCTATATCAACATGGTGCTGCTATGCATCAAATAAATTGGGTTTATGAACTACTTTTATTACTCCTTTTTTTAAAAAAAAAAGAAAAGAAAGAAAGAGCATCCCATTTGTCTAATGAGTCTTGTATTGCATGCAAAATAACTAAAAAATAATATTGAAGTTATTTCTGTTTGAAATATAATATTTCAGCATATATTTTTTAAATTATATTTACTGATTGCATGTATTATCAAAGAGGAGTTTTCATCCACATAAATATTTCTCAATGTGAATGATTAAATGTGGCGTTTTAAAAAAACCTAGAGCATTCGACTAAAAAGAAAGAACAACTAACACATTTTTTATAAATAATTAATTTAACCAATTCTATAAATTAATTATCCAGATCCAACCGTTTGTCATGAATTTTTACATTTCATTTATATGAATTGATACTGATGATTAAAAAAGCTACAATTTTTGTAAAAGTAATTTTTTTAAAATTTTAGTGAGAACTTTTTTGAAAATACGTATGAAGCTTGACAGTAAACTTTCGGCTTTAAGTTTAAAGATTTGTGAAGCTGAGTAGTACAGTAGTGTTAAATTCTGGACAAAAAAAACAAATTTTTACGATGGAGAGAGAGAGAGGAGTCGTGAGAGGAAACTGCCGGCGCCGTCGCTGGAGGAGGAAGATGCGATGGTGAGGAGTCGGAAAAAGGTCCGGGAGGAAGGAGAGGGAGAGGGTTTTACAGGCAAGCAAAGTCTGGTACCACATGTTGAGGAATGGATGGGCGAGGAAGGACAAGCTGATGGGAATACCTTGTCTCCGGCGGCTAGGAAATCGTATAAGGATGCATGTGTGGTTGAGGATAATGAAGATACAATGTCAGAGTGCGATGAAGATTGGTGGAAGGGGGATGGCTGGAAGTCAAGACTCGAGGTAGAGGAAACTGAACGAGGACCCAATATTCGGGTCCTACCAAAGTACAGACAGAAGCTCGCTAAGAAGTGGTCACTCTCTTTGGTTGTCAGGCTCTTAGGGAAAATGGTGAGGGAAGACATGCTGTCGAGGAAATTGCAGCAGCTTTGGGGACGTAAAGGGAAGGTAGAAACGATGGAGATTGGGGCAGGGTTCTTTTTAGTTAAATTGAGTAGTAGAGAAGACTATGAATATGCGCTGACAGGTGGTCCATGGGTGTACATGGATCATTATCTTGCAGTTCAAGAATGGAAGTCAGGTTTCGATCCAGATGAAGGTGAGGTCTCGAAAATAGCGGCTTGGGTGAGGATACCAAAATTCCCTGTTGACTTATATGATAAGGGGATACTGTTTGTCGTGGGAAGTCAGATTGGAAAGGTACTGAAAGTCGACAAGAACACTGCTAGTCAAACAAAGGGACGTTTTGCTCGTATCTGCGTTGAAGTTGATTTGAAGAAACCGCTGCTACCATCGCTGTTAATCGAAGGAAAGGAGAAGAAAATAGTGTACGAAGGGCTGCACTTAATCTGTTTCAACTGTGGTAGATACGGCCATGATGCAGATCATTGTCCAGATAAGCATGATAGCACTGTGGGGACAAACCAACCGGGAAAGGAAACGGAGTAGTCATCGTGGTTGCCTGGTTCAACGTCTAGTGCGTCTAAAACAGGGCCTGAATTTGGGGAGTGGATGGTGGCGACAAGGCAGCGCCGGCAGCAGCGAGGACCTGGTTTTGGATCGGAAAATCAAGGAAAACTGAATGGGCGAGAATTTAGGCAAGATTGGGGGGAATGTTCCGGATTCGCAGCTCTGGATGAGAATGTTATCGAGAATCAAGGAGAAACAAGTGACGGATAGCACAACGTTAGCGAAACACAGGAAAGGGAAACTTCACGTCGGCCTCACTCAAAGAATCCAAACCAGAACACACGTGGAAGCACTTTATATAATAAGAAAGTGGAGGCTGGTCCTTCGAATCATATAGTGGGCCGTATGAATGTGGTATGGAAAAGAATGGGCCTGGAGCTGTTAAACCACCCCATACGCTAGTAAAGAGTGTAGTGGGCCGCACAGTGGTGGAGGGCAGACTTTTAGCTAATGATAATGGGCCATCATACGTGGCTTCGCTGGACAATAGCTTCGAGCATCAAGGTGTTAGTAAAGCCTTAACAATTGGGCCATCTTTATCAAAACCAGGCGATTCTTATCCTATTGACCCAGGCGCACGTGTTGGGGCAGACTTGGGGACCAGGATTTCTCCGGTAGAATCTGCAGATTTGAAAGACAGTCATAACAACAACGCAGATCATGTTGGTTGGTCCTGTTGATGTTATTTTATGTCCTTTTTTTACCCATTATTTTATTATTTTAATGAATATAATGGCATGGAATACAAGGGCTGCGGGTGGCGCCTCATCAAGACGTTTATTTTGCGATGTGTTGAGACGGTATAAAGTCAATATGTTCACGTTGTTTGAACCTAGGCAACTTGGCTCTAGAGCTAACTTAATTGCTAGAAAGCTTGGGTGGAATCACATGTATGTGGTGGAAGCAAGGAGATTCAGTGGAGGAATATGGGTATTTTGGGATCCATCAAGCGACATCTCTGTGGTCTCGTCTTGGGATCAATTTGTTAATTGTTTAGTAAACGGTGGAGGCTATGATGAATGGTTACTAACTTTCGTCTATGGCAATCCTAATGCCGCTGCTAGACGGAGCCTCTGGGAAGCATTATCAGATGGCCATCGACCGGGTAGTGGGAAATGGGTGGTAATGGGCGATTTTAATGCAATTACTTGTCCGGAAGATAGATGGAGTAGGGGTGCATGTTGTAGGGCTGGAGTAGATAACTTGTTTGTCAATTGGGTAAATGATAATGCCTTGATTGACTTTGGTTTTAAGGGACCGAAATTTACATGGGGAAACAAAGATTGCCAAAACAGGATTGATCGAGTGCTAGTGAATGGATTTTGGAATGAGAAGTTTTTGAATGCCCGGGTGACTCACTTGCCAAAGTTCAAAAGCGATCATTGTCCAATACTACTAGAATTGGAGCCTGATTTATATGGGGGAGGGAGACATCGACCGTTCAGGTTTTTTGCGCCTTGGGTAATGCACGAACAGTTTCCAATCTTCGTGAAGGAAAATTGGCGTATGGGTAGAAACTGGATTGAGGATATTGGGGCTTTCATTAACAAGTTGAAGGTATGGAATAAAGAAGTCTTCGGGAACCTAACTTTTCTCAAGGATAGATTGTATAGGCGTTTGGAGGGTATAAATTCTAAAACCGAACAATACTTGGAGAAATTAAAAAATGAGTTATGGGTGGAGTTGGAGGCAATACTTGCAAGGGAAGAGGTTACGTGGGTTCAATATTCAATTTCAAACTGGTATATTCATGGAGACCACAATACTCGTTACTTTCAAACTATAGCCAATGGGAGAAGGAAACGGAACAAAAGTGAAGCTCTTCAATTTGAGTCTGGTGAATGGTCCTATAATGCTAAAGAAATTAGAACAATGGGAAGCAATTTCTTCCAAAGCCTATATACAAATGATCATACTTATTCAGGTACTCTTCAATTTAGATGCTCGTATCTGGTGATCGATAGTTTGCATTTAAGGTCTTTGGGAAGATAGATAGATGATGGCGAGATAAAGAGGGCTTTATTTGAGATGGGGCCCCTTAAAGCCCCAGGGCCTGATGGTCTCAACCCTCTCTTTTATCAAAGTCAGTGGGAAATTGTGGGATCATTAGTAATTGAATTAGTAAAGATGGTGATGGATAATCCTCATTGGGTACACAACATCAATCAAACGCAGATTGTGCTTATTCCTAAGGTTGAGTCCCCCCAGACGATTCAAGACTTTCACCCAATTAGTTTATGCAATGTGATTTACAAAGTCCTAACGAAGGTGATTTCTAATAGGTTGAGGCCTATTATGCCGTTGGTTGTGGCTCCAAACCAGTGTAGTTTTGTGCAGGGTCGCCAAAGTGATGATAACATAATCCTTGTTCAAGAAATCATACACTCCATGACAAATACTAAAAGGCGTCAATGGTTTATGGCAATCAAAATTGATTTGGAGAAGGCTTATGATCGCGTCCGGTGGAAGTTTCTTTTTGAATGTTTAAAAGTCCTTGGTATACCAGAATCTTTATACGAGGTGATTAAAAATTGTGTTTCCTCTACGAGCATGCAACTTCTTTGGAATGGAGAAGCAACGGAGGTTTTTCACCCTTCCCGAGGGGTTAGACAGGGAGATCCCCTATCACCTTATCTCTTCATGCTAATGGTGGAAAGATTGGGCCATTTAATTCAGGCTGCTGTGGATGAAGGAGATTGGCGTCCATTCAAGCTATCGAAACACGGAACTAAGGTTTCTCATGTTTTCTTTGCGGACGACCTTATTTTATTTGCTAAGGCAGATTTGGAACAGGTGGCAGTACTTAGAGCAATTCTAGATGACTTATGTGATATCTCTGGACAAAAGGTCAGTGCCACTGAATCCCGTATATGCTTCTCCAGGAATGTGAATCATGTGAAGTGTAAAGAAATCAGCGACTTCTTGGGATTTTCCCCTACTACTGATTTGGGTAAATACCTTGGAATGCCTATATTGCATGATCGGGCCTCACCCTTATCTTATAAGTTTATTCTTGATAAGATGGATGCTCGTCTGGCAAATTGGAAGACCAATATGTTGTCTATGGCTGGTAGACACACGTTAGTTTCGTCTGCTGTGTCATCTATGCCTCTTTATGCTATGCAAACGGTTCCTTTACCCTCAAGTACATGCAGGGAAATTGATAAAAGAAGCTGAAAGTTCCTTTGGGGTAGTAACTCAAACCACAGGAAAGCACATCTAGTGGCTTGGGAGAGAGTATGTCTGAAGAAGGATGTGGGAGGGTTGGGGTTGCGGAAGGCTCATCATCAAAATCAAGCTTTTATGACTAAGTTAGGGTGGTCTTTGATTCACAAAAGGGACTCGTTATGGGCCAAATTTATGAGAGAGAAATATAAGGCGAGGCAAGACATAATCCCAAAGGTTGTGAAAAGGAAAGTCGAATCAGCTACCTGGAGGGGCATTCGGTCTATGTGGCAAACAGTCTTGAACAGTGTTACTTGGCAAATCGCAAATGGAAGAAATATCCTTTTTTGGCAAGACCATTGGCTCCCCAATTTGGATAAATTAGAAACATTAACTCTTCAACCTCTAAATGAAGATCTCCTTAAATGGAAAGTCTCTTATTGTTTAGATGCAAGGGGTCACTGGGTGTGGAGCCTATTCGAACATTTATTACATTCACATGTTCTGTGGGCTATGCAACGAGTTAAAGTGCATGACTCCAAAAATACAGATTGGCCAGTTTGGAGATGGTCCAGTGATGGTGTTTTTACATTTAAATCAGCGTATTGTTACATAACTAGGGAGATCCATTCAGATGGTAAGGGACCGTGGAAGTTAATCTGGAAGTTGCAAGTGCCCCAGCGTTGTCATTTATTTTTATGGCTTTGTATTCATGGAAGGCTGCTGACAAATTTGTATCGCTTCCATAGAGGTTTCCATCACTCTGGTCAGTGTGACTATTGCATGAATGGTCAAGAGTCTATCTTGCATGTGTTGAGGGATTGTCCTGTGACTCAGGATATTTGGAAAACGAAGGTTCCGAGAGATAAGCACAACTTCTTTTTTGGGACAATGGATAGAAATGAATGGATGGTATGGTGCCTTTCCCAACGGTTCTTGGTGGAGGGATTTGAATTCAAAGTATGGTTTGAGTGTTATGTAGGCATATCTGGTTGGCACGAAATGACAGGATCTTCAACCGAAAGACATGGAAGACATGATAATTATTAGCTCGGACAAAGGGTTGCTTATCGTGGCGCAACCCGATCCCGGTACCTCCCAAGGGCACCACTATGCACGGGGATAGGTGGCAACTTCCTTTGCCAGGTTCCGTCAAGTTTAATGTAGATGGATCGAGGCGGAACTCGGGACTCTGCACATGTGGGGGTGTATTACGAGATGATATAGGTAGGGTTCTGTTGTGTTTTATGTATAGAATCGGTCATGGATCTATCATCACAGCTGAAGCGTGGGGCGTATTGTGGGGACTGAAATTAGCTGCTGACCGGGGAATTAAGGAGCTAAGTGTTGAGTGTGATTGTAGCGAGCTACTTGAGCTTCTCCAAAATCCACTATCCACTTCTCACCCAGATTTCAGGATTTTGACAGAGATTGAGGAAGTGTTGCAGAGAGATTGGTGTGTTGAGCTAGTCCAAGGTGATAGAGAGGCGAATAGGGTTGCAGATGCTCTAGCGTCGGAAGCTTGGGAAATGGTTGTTGACTTGCTCGTGTTGGAGGAACTACCGGAGAAAATTCGACATTTGGCTTTGATAGATCGTGAAACTGTAACTGATGTAGAGGACTCGAATGTTTAGTGTTTGAACTTTTTTCCTTTTCTATCAAAAAAAAATTCTGAACAAAAATGTCCCTCTTAGGCTCAGTTCCCACCTGGGCAGATTTTGAATGTTAAATTTTTCTAATTCTTAAGTTACGACTAATATAAATCGTTCTCCTGTAAATACTATGTATCCGGATCTTCCTAAAATACTCTCTTTAATCCTTAATACAATAAGATCATTTTTAATTGAATCGTATGGATTAAAGGGGGGGCAAAACAGGAATTAGTGAACAGCATTAATTTTTTTTTTAAATGATGATAATGTCTTTCAATTCCAAAATTATCATTCTTAAATTTTCCCTGGCGACACGCCTATATTTGGAAAAGGGGACTGTGAAGATTGACTTGCAAAGCATATCAAGTTGTTAACTTTCAACCACAAGCATCTTTGTCAGGAAGTGCATGCATCTAATTCACTTGGTAAAATTGAAATTTCCATAATCTCATTTTTTTCACATGCACGGTTAATAATTGGCCCGTTTGGTAACACGGTGAAGAAGTGATTTTACGTAAGTCGAGATAAATATGTAGAGAATATTATATCATTTTATAAAAAATATTATTGAACATATTTTTCACTTTTTCAGACGGAATGCCAAATAAACCCAACGAAAATCATTTTGTTGGGAGGCTAGGAAAGTGAGCTTAGAGGTGTGGAAAAGACAAAAATATCCTAATGGGCTATGCCCAAATCTCTAACATGCGCTGTTTTCAATAGCAGCAGGCCGAGCTTAAAGGGTTGGGTTTACCGGCCCAAAACGTTTATTTTGTAGCAAAAGAAACCGGGCTCGGCCCAATCTACACCCAAAAAAGGATTACATTTTTCTAGAGGGGAATGATGAGCAACAAATTAGTATTAATATTATTATTTTTAATAATAGAACAATTCCGTGAGTGGATAGGGTCATTCACATCACAGGGAGCGTATTTGATTGAATAAAGACAACTGAAGGGCAATACAGTTGAATGTGACTCTCAACAAAGTTTCTGTCAATTTCTTGATCTAACTTATCTTGACTTTAATGCCGGATGCCATCATCGTGCTTAATGATTTTATAATACTTGCACAAATATAAGAATATCTAACAGTAATGGGCTTCACATAGGGAGAGACTAATACAAAAGTAAACAATATATATATACATGAATAAATTTACATTGTCTTGCTGTGCACGTTTCAAAAACTGTTGGAAGAATGCATATCGGTATAATACATTTTGTTTAGAATACATTTATGTTCAGATAAATGTTGGATTCAGAGTATATTTATTCTGTCAAAAAGAAGTTTTTTTTTTAGAATGTATTTTGAAAGAAGGAGTTACCGGACGCTAGAGTCTGTAAGTTAAAGAACTTTTAAATGTAAATTACATTTTGAACTCAAAAAATTTGTTGTCACATGCACTAAGTGCAGTCACCTAACAAGCCTTGTGTGGTAACAAAGAATACCATCACTTTCATAATCAACGTGTAAAATTTGTCTGTTTGTCAGCATCTCTTTCCTTCTCATGGCCATGCAGTATTTGGTTAAATTGCATGAAAAATTAATGCATATAAATGCATTCTATTAATTATATTATTTGATTAGCATATTAATGTAATTGAATGTAATCCTAATCGTAACAGATTACATTAAATCAAGTAATCCATATTGTATAACTTTGACTACTCAATCCAAACGTGTGAACCAAAGGATGAGAATCTGAGAGCGTCAGGCTACCTCGCCACGAAATGATAAGAACCAATACGTAGGTTGCCGCAACATGCAGTGGCCCCCACCACCATTTTGACTAACTTGTCACCTTAACATTGGGCTTGTTTGGCTACTAAGCCAAAACACACATTTAATAGTGTTTTCCGTAAAATAAAATAATTTTATTTATATATTTGTTTCGATTTGTATAAAAGTGATTATCTACCGCATTTTTTAAACGGCCGCATTACTTGCTTCCCTCACAGAATCGACTACCACAACATGCAGCTCATGCTCAAGTTTATTAATATTGTCTCTTTTTTTTTGTTTATCCCGTTTGGGAACGTAACGGATAAGTGTCTTTACATAAATAAAGATAAATATATAAATGATATTATCTTGTTTTATAAAAAAAATAATAATTAAACGGGCTTTTGAGCTCCCCTAGATATTGTAGAACATGACATATATGTATGTAATATTGGATTCGCGTGTGTTTTCTATATATATATATATTAAAATAATATCAACTGGATCATCAACTTGCCCTCCTTGCCCACCAGAAACGCAATATATATATATATATTATTACTCTTTTAATTATCAAATTTGATTTAAAGCATTTGGTCTACAACTAACCATCGTCCTGTCAACTAATCATTCGTTAATTAAATATTCATGATCATTTCGAGCCTTTTAATGTTTGTTGGTGAATATTACTGGTACCTTACCCTGCTTTCCCCTCCCTCCCTCTCTCTTCCCTTCAATAATATTCTTGTCTTAATTTTTGGTTGATATAGGAATGTTGAATTATCACTTTATTCGTAGCCATTTTCGTGATTGAATTCAAACAGAGATCAGAAACTGAATTGATTTTTTTTTAATTAATCCCTCTCATATATCCATGTCTAATGTACTTCTCTACATTAATCCCTCTCATATATCCAACATCTAATTAGGGCTGGTTTGGATGTTAGGTTTGAAACCTAGGTTTCATAGATTCCGAGGTAAAACTTAGGTTTTGAAATGTGATTTATATTTGGGAAGTTATAGCTTTTACAGATTTCGAGGTAAAAAAGTAAGAAAAAGTGGGTATGAAAGAGAAAAGTAAGAAAGAGAAAGAGAGAAAAAGTAAGAAAGAGGAAAGTAAGAAAGAGTAGTAAAAAGAGAGTATGAAAGAGAAAACCTAGGTTTCAAACCTAGGTTTTGAAACCTAGGTTTCAAAACCTTATAACCAAACGAACCCTT
>JANTPZ010105239.1:0-14331 GCA_025593235.1 Vachellia pachyceras
CAGTTCCGATGGAAAATCTGGCTTAATTTTTCGGGAAAATAAAATCCATTCTGCGAATGCAGGACAAATAGAAGAACATGGGATCGAACTTTGTGGCAATTGATGGGGGGAATATCTGAGAAGGAAAGAGAGAGAAAAAAAGTGTTCAATTATTGGAGCAGAAATGGACGCTGGAGTGAGGACTCAAGCATTTGGTAGTGTCGCAAGAAGACTACGAAGGAAGAACATATACGCACTTGCTGAGCAGGAAGACAGATCAAACCCATGTGAGGCTCTATCTATTGTTGACACTTGACTGTACTTGTCTGCTTTGCTCAACTAAATTACGTATTTGCCCTTCCAAGCTGTGCAAAAACAAAATTGAAATGAACAAAAGTTATAGATTATGAATAAGGGTTAACGTAGTGTTTTAGCAATATAAAGTTAAGCTTATAATCTTTCTTTTAATAATGGTATAATTGCAGTCGTTTGTTATTAAGTTTAAAAGAGAATGATAACACATTAAAGAGATATGGAGGTTGAGTCTATTTAACAAAATTATTAAAATTAATTTTTAAAAGATTATGTTTACTTTTGCATTATTTAAAATTTAATGACGGTTTGAATTAGTAATAAAAGCTAATTTTTTAATGTAATTAACAGTTTATAAAGTAAGTATATAAGAAGAGTTTTTCTCAATTTACGTAAATGTGTTTTTACAATACTATCCGAATTGGGTTCTTAAAAGTTTACCTTAGCTCCGTGGATAACCAAGAGTATTACTATTATATTTTTGTTTAAATGTTATATTATATTATGAATTAGATTGCTCTAAAAATATTTTATTTTTCTTTTTTTTTCTTTTGCTACATTAAAACTTAAATGTGTATGGTAGAATTATAATAGTGGTTATTATTGTTCACCAGACATAAATATCATGAGTTTCTGGTTATCAAACAACGATATGATTTATTTTTTACCAAATCCTGATGGAACAATTTATCTAGTTTTGACTTTTGAATTGAATTGAAAGGAAGGAAAACAATTTTATTTTAAAGCCTAATTTTTATTTTAAAGGCACAAAAAGTTATTTTTAATCATTTAATTATATCTCAAGTTTTAACTTAGTTTTTAATTTTTTAAATTTTAACCCTTTAATTTTGTAAATATGGTAAAAACTTTTTCCCCATAACACATATCAGATTACTTGATGAAAATTATTTATATAAAATTAAATTTATTTATTTATTTATGCTAGTTTCAACCACCTCATCATGTCCATATTAACCAACCACACAATAATAATAAGTTGCACCAAAGAAAAGCAAAGAACCACCAATAACAATAATAATGTTCATTTTTTATTGCCAAAATATTCGTGTAAATAACACAAATATAATAATTATTTGGAACTAACTTAAATCAATTGACAAAAATAATTCAAATGTATATAATGGATAAAAATTCAAACTGTCCTATGACAAAAAAAAACTCATAACATATGCATTTCTATCAATACTTAAATAGTGTGTCTTATTTTTTTCCCCTTTTAACTTTATGTAATATGCAATTAATACATTTAGTTGTTAAATATGTCTCTGGTTTGAAGACAAAATGATGGATAATGAGTTGATGTGATTCAAATATGGACAAAGAATGTTAATTAAAGCATTGGTGAGGAGAGCATGTTAAAACATTACAAAGTACTTTAAAAAAACCATAAAAAAATACTCAATAAAATTATTAGACGGAACATTTTGGTTAATCATATATTTAAAGATTTAATTATTGATAGTACCATGTTACATTGTGATCTATATACTCAACAACTCCATCCAAAGGGAAAAGATTCTCACGCATATCGAAATCCAAAAAAATCATCTCGGAATCCGTAAAAAGCATATCGAAATCCAAAAAATCATCTCGAAATCCGTAAAGTCTTTTTTCCTAACAGATTCCCAAACACACAAAATAAAATAATACAAAAGTTGGAATTATAGTTTTATAATTAAACACATTTAAATTGTTGATTAAAAAATCACATCTAACATTTAAAAAAATATCTACTATTTTTTATATTATAAAATCCTTAAGTTGATACCTCCCAAGAGGGTAACAACATGTGCATCTGAAAAGTTGTTTAGATCTCAATCTGAATGTTTTTCTTTCTTTTTCTTTTTTAATATGTAATATATTCTCATCTCAATCTAGCTGGGCTGTAAATAATAATAAATATAATTTAAAAAGAAAAACAACATTCAGATCCGTAATCTGTTTATTCCTGTAATTTAAATAAAATAATTCATAGTTTAGAATGATTTTTCTGCCCCAAAGGACAAGCTATTAATAATTGATAATATGATTCACATGGTTTGAAAATTCCTTGCTTGTATCAAAATTGGTAAATCATCACCGTGTAATATAAAATAATTTTTTGAACAATACGAATAAAAATGGGATAAATAATATTTGCATGATATTCATTTATATTTGTTAGTGTAATTTTTTTATATTTTAATTTTACATATCATATAAAAATATAATGGACAAGTACTATTTATTTATAAAAATTTTTGAAAATCCAAAAGAAAATTAGATAGACCCAGTAAATTAAATAAGACTTAAATAATATGTCTTATTCTTCCTAGTTCATTTTTTGTAAACAATATGACTCACAATATTTTTTTAAAGCCTAGGTATTATTTTATTGAAAATAATTGTATACGTCTAGTAGTCAAAATCCAATAAATCTCTTATATTAAGAATTCAAATAGATTAATCCTATTTCGTCTGGCTCAATAAATTGTTACTATAAATTGGATTTCTTATACATTGCATAAGTTTAATGATGAGTTACAACATTAAAGATCACATGTTTATCATTTTTTATAGCACAATAACTTATTAAGTATTTTGTGTTATATATTGATAAATTATATTACATTTGTTTCTTCGTATAACTTTTTTAGTGAAATTCATTTTTCTTCATATTAATTTTTCTACTTTATAAACTGATATACAATCTAATACACATAAATATTTTAAAATATATGTTATAATTAAGTATTTTATTTAACATTTTTAATTTTTAAAAATCAAATCATTTAACTCTTACATTAAGGATTGCATATAGTATTAATTTTGAACTCCTGAAAATAATAAATAACCTTACATGTATGGTGTTTGAATAATCTAGAGTAAGGTACTTAACAGTCAAGTGCAATGGGTTTATTTTTAGAATTATGTATAATGAATATAAACTGTGTTCAATTGCAATTAAGTGCATGTTTGGGAATAACTTATTCCCTACGGTGCAAGCAAGTCAAGACAAAATAATTTCGAAACTCATAAAAATCATCTCAAAATCCGTAAAACCATTTTGAAATCCGTAAAATCATCTCGGAAGTTGTAACTCATTTCTCTTAATGAATTTACTAAACACACACTAAATTAAAATATACATGAAAGCTAATAACAAGTGCTTAGTTGGATTTGTGATGATGTTCAATCAGTATACACGAGATCTCATATTTAGAATATGAAGCTATGCAAAAACTTTTTGTGCAGCGAATAATCATTAATTGGTCAAAAAAAATCCAAATACAGTGTATGATGAGATCAAATGGTTCGTGCCAGCCTGGCTCCGAGAATAGAGAATAATTTGCGGCGTTAATTTGCATAGATATTCTCTCTGTTTGATATTATTCGTAACTTTACTTTTTCATATTTTTTACCTACTTTTTAATAGTAAATAATAAATAATAAAAGATTTAGCCGAAAGTTATATATCAAAATAATTTAGCCTTCTTAATATCATAGCATACCTATCTGTTTTTCAAATTCTTAATTTTTTTTGTAAACTCTATATTAATCGTACCTAAGGTTTTCATAATAAAACAATAGTAACTAACTTAAATCAAGTTATCTTTAACTTTTATATATTTTTTAAGATGGAAATAAGAATAAATATTTGTATAAAATAAAAGTGGGAGAGAGCAAGAAAAGGTGATGGCATGAAGATGCTTTGGAAGAGTGAGTGTCTTTTGCACAATGTTTGTTTGGCAGTGACCAAAAGGCATGCAAGTGGTTGTGAAAGAACAAAACACACAAAAGAAAAAGAAGTTTATGTATGTGAAGCAAATCTGAGACACGTCATTGTTTATATATATATATTGTTTGTTTGGTTTTACACATAAATTGAAATAAAACCCCTCTTACATACTTATATCAAAATTCGTAAAATCATTGTTTTAACGTATTCTCAAACACGATGCATATAGCAATTTAGCATACATGTGTAGGCCCATTTAGGAATGAGATAAAGAAATAATTTTACATAAATCGAAGTAAATATGTGAAAAAAATTATCTTATTTTACAGAAAAATATTATTGGGGAACGTTGTCAAACGGTTCTCTGTGTGTGTATGTTATGTACGTGTGCTTTTGTTCCAAGACACGTTTTGGTGGGACCAACTTTTACATGTACAACTCAACGATAAGCTCTAGAGTATGGTTATTTTTAATAAACTAAATACATTACTTTAAATTATTCATATATAATTAATTTTTTAAATTTAAAGATTAAAAATATATAATTTAATGATACACATAAATAAATACTTTTAAATAATATATTTAATTTTATTAATGTCCATAACAAAAGTAATTTGGATTTGAATTACTTGTAACGACTTTTTAATAGTAATTATCATTGTGTGTATTAATAATTGATTTATTATGATGTATCTTTTTATTAATTTATATATACTGTTTTTATTCAAATATATCTATAATTAATACATTGTCCCAAAAGAATTTCTCAAAGAAATGAATGAATAAATTAATTTAACCATGTGAAAAAGCTTAATGTCATAAATATTCAATAATTTCCTAATCTATCGACAGCTAACAAATTACATGCGATCCAGAGAAACACTTTATATATTTTTGAAGTGTTATATTTATATTTTATCTAATAAAAATGTTTTAAGTGTCTTCTATTGTTATCTCATAACCCATAAACTATTTTTCTTTTTCATAACCTATTATAGTAGATATTTTTATGGAAAAGAGAAATAATTAAGAGAAACTAATGAAATATGATATACATAATAAAAAAATTAAAATATTTTTATTGAATAGAATATAGACAACTTGACAATTGGAGGAAGTATGCAAGTATTTCTATAGGCATGTTTGGATTAGCTGTATAAGTTACTTTTTTTTAATATGATTTACAGTCTACAAGATAAATATATAAAAAAAATTATCTCAACTTAAAAAATATACTTCTCCACTGCTCACATCATCGGTACGAGGGGCACAAAAATTACATGTCAAAAAGTGCTTGTTTGGGATAGTATTTGGGCTCTCCAAATATACGTTCAACAGTATTTTTTGAAAATTAAGATAATATCTTTCATATATTTACCTTATAAATCGTAAAAGTACTTCTCCACCGTTTTCCCAAACATTCAAACAGGCTTCTACTGTGAAGGAGTGATGTAGGGTGGGACATGACACATGCTCTTTTGACTCCGGCATAAAAAAAAAAAAAAGACATGCTCTTTTGACTCCGGCATAAAAAAAAAAAAAAGACATGCTCTTTTGACTAATTACTAAAAATAAAGGGGGGAAAGAAGAAAAGAAAATATTATAAAGCTAAAATGTTTGTTGACTTTAAACAGGAAAAGTAAAGGGCCAAAAAATAAAAAGAAAGATAAATAAATGAAGAAAGAAAGAAAGAAAGAGAAAGGGTAGAAGACGACAGTACTCTTTCTAGGCTAAAAATAAAGGGGGAAATTCCATGCTAAATTTTCCTACAAAGCCAAGGTTATTGGACTTTTTTTTAAGGATTAAAAAAGATAATCTATTGATATATTTACCATTCTTCTTCAAGTTAATTTATCTAACATATAAAATGGTATATAATCTAATAATGTATATAAGTGTTGAATTTTACTTAAGTTCACTTTTATGTTGTAGTACCTATATCTCTAATTCAACAAAAGAAAATAAAAAAATATTTGAAAATGTGTTCTCAAAAAATAAAATATGTTAAAAAAATCATAACATCTTTTTGATAGTTTACAGGATACTTAAATCAAATTTCTTATATTTATTATTTCAAATTCTTCAACAAATATAGATATATATATCCCATTTTCGTATAGATTTGTAGTTAAAAATGATAATATTTCAAAAACTTAGCTTGAGTACTCATCTTTTGTTGCTTTTTATTCTATAAAATTAGAGAAGATGCCAATGACTTTGGGTTTTCATTTATGAAAATTATGCTAACAAAACAAATTACTCTTTTCTGAAAAAAATCATAATTAAATACCAAATAAGGGAAATAATATCTAATAGGTCTCATGAACATGTAAATAACTTCTAAGAATTTGTTAATGTGAGTGAAAGTAGTTCATTGATAAGTTATGATTTGTTAGATATTACTTCTCTTACTTGAGATTTAACTGTGATTCTTCTTTTTCCTTACTTCTACATTTTAGACATTTTAAATAGTGATTCAAATAAGATTGCTCTAAGAACATAAAAATAACTAAAATTAAATAAGCACTATATGTGAACACTCCTTCCAAAGTTACTTTTGACCTTTTAGTATAGATTTAAACTTTAGTTTATGAGATTAGCTTTTTGTGCATGTTTGAGAAATCTTTCCATTAACAGGGCACGCAATTCAAAATAAAACGTATATTGAAATCCATAAAAAGTATCTCGAAATTCGTAAAAATGCTCGAAATTCATAAATTCTTCTTGAATTTCATAAATTTTTCTCAAAATTCGTAAATTTCTTTATCCTAGCGAATTCCCAAACACACAGTTTGTTATATCCAACTTCTTTGATTTTTCCTGTGAAACACAAATCTAAGGCTAGCCGAGCCGGGCTCCATATTTTGTTCTCAGTTTTGGTATTTGTGTTGAATAAGTGGCCCAAAGTTAATCCAAACGAGGCCATCTTTCTTCGTCTACCCGAAAGGTGGTGAAACCACCCGTTGCAGTGTCATCTCTCTACCTGATCAATGGTAGGAGGTAAAATCAATAAGGCAAGCCATAGCATCAACACACCGTAACAAGGAGGTATATCGTTCTCGAGATTGGTCCTGGTACTGGATATCTTACGAAGAAGCTATTGGAAGCTGGAAAGATGGTAATTGCTATTAAGATTGAACCCTCGTTTGGTTCTCGAGCTTCAAAGACGATTCCAGGGTACACCTTACTCCAGCCACCTCAAGGTTAGGTTCTTTCACTCTGTTGTTTGGATTATTAGAGAGTGTTGGGAAATCTCAAGAGGGGAAAAAAGCCTTTTGGGTTATCTTTGTCATAGTCATCGTCAAAATATTTGCTGCATTGTTAGGCCTCAGTTTAAACATTATTGGAGGTAAGAATCTGAGAATTTTCCTTTAGGCTGGTTGAAATTTGTGAACAGGTCATTAGAAAAATATATTTTAAATATTTTATACTTTTGGTTGTTTAGAATCTGTCCATGTAGTTGTTACTCTATATAGAAATCCATATTTTTATCTACATATCTATGATTATATAAAATTTATGGGAAGTAGCACTTGAACAAGGGGATAGCAGACTCCATGCAAGACATGGCTATAGTTACATTTAGAACTAGAGGCTTCATGACTACATATATGTTCCTTCTTGTGAGTTACAAAACATGTGGTTGGTCCTTTATTTTCTGTGCTTTAACAGTTTAAAGGTCTTAGATATGTAGTTGTGGGTGCTCATGATTGGTCACCACTCACTGCACTACCACTAATACAATGCCTGAGCGTTCATTTTTTTCCTTGCCAAACTAGGGAAGGAGAAGCTAACCATGCGCCTAGCAATACATATTTGTTCTCCTTTCTCCTTTTGATGTCCTTTTGCAGCAATTGACAATTTGTTATTTTATACTTGCATCATTGCATGCATCAAATGATCTTAATAGACTATAGTGTGAAGAAATTGTCTTATTGAGGAGTTACTTGTGTTTCCTTCCATCAAGCCAGTTTTGACAGGCCTCTATATGGTTTTTTTTTAAGCTCAAGAAGTTAAAATGGGTGGGGATTTGGGCAGAGGTACTAAAGAGCCTTAGCTTCAAGAGATAGTATTAGTAACAACTTCCCATTATAGACAGACAGACAGAGAAACAAATAAATGATAAAAAGAGAGAGAAAGAAAAGAAATGGTGTTTGACTATGAGGAACTTATTAGTTTTATCCCTTATATCCGTAAGTATCAAAATTTCCGAGAATGGAACAGAATTTCTGTTCTATATTTGATGTGACTAAGCATCTTATATTTCTTTCCTTTCTGTGTACTATGATTTAGGTTATTCAAGGTGGCGTGCTAGGACCGAACTTCCCTATGACATGCCATGGGCCCGTTTGGGAACGCGATGAAGAAGTATTTTTACGTTAGTCGAGATAAATAAATGAAAGAGATTAGCTTGTTTTGTAGAAAAGCACTGTTGAACGTGTTTTTGGGTTTCTAAAACGGAATACCAAACAAACCCCATATCAAATATCTTCACTGCTCACATTCGAGCTACTCAACCACCAGCCTGCATTTAGGTGTGCAATTATTATGTTCAGAGTGAATTTGCCATGAAACTGGTTGCTCAGCCTGGTGACAAACTCTATTGTCTTCTTACTGGGAATACTCAACTCCTTGCTCGAGTCTCACACCTCCCCAAAGTTCGAAAAAAACAAGTTTCGACCTCCCCCAAAGGTTGATTCCTTTGTAGAAGGAATGAGATGGGTTTCTGGGTATTTGTTTTAATTGAAAGAACAAGACATTTGGTTCAATTTTTAAGCAGAAGAATGTGATCTCCTTGCTGGAAAAGAACTACAAGACTCTACAATCACTTAAACCCTGACAAGAAGGTTTAACCGAAGAAACCGATAGGAAGATGGACTTCTTTGGTTTTGACAACTCCATGGAAGATCAAGGCATGGGAATGGATGATGATGATGACGATGACGACGATGACGACAACGAAATGGAGGTTGAGGGAGTGGACGGTGACGCGGAAGAGGTGCAATATGAATTTAAGGACAAGGTTATGGATGGAGGGGGATTTTGAAGTGAAGTGGTCATCCAGGCTCAGCCTGCAAGAATTCCTATATCTGCTTTCTTTATTTAACAAAGATGGCATGCACTTCTCCTGATTTTAGGGTCTTATGAATGTTGTCTAATTCCATCACAAAATTTTGAGCTTGTTTATTCTTCACATTGAATCTTTAGTGAGAGCGGAGTAGCATAAAATTAGCGTAAGCAATATCCGAGTTCCTTATTGATCGTACAAATGTAATATGTAGCAATTTTTTTTAATTAAACTTGGAGTTTCTTATATTTATTTTTCTCTTGGCAAGTCTCCTTGAATTTGAGTTGCAATTTTCGATCACTCTGTTTTTTGTGCTCTAATTTATTTTTTTACATCTCTCTTTCAATGACAAACCCAACTGAATTAAACCGATGGCTTTGGTATGCCCATTCGCCATACAATATTTTGCTCATTCAATCTTTGATTTTTGGTTACCTCAAATAATTGTAAGCTCAAACCACAATACATCAACCACACTTAAATTAATCTACATAATAATGTAAATATAGATTCAATATATAAATTAAATAATTAACTTAATTATATACATTTAAAGTCTTGAAATAATTATTAACAATTCATACTTATGAATAGACTCTCAAATATTTGATTTAACTTAAATCCAAATATTTCTCTCAACCCAACAATTCAATTAAAGTACAAATTAATTTCAATTGCACAAAATCTCCAATTTAAAGTTTAGTTTCAAATCTAGAATTGCTAAATTATAGATCTTTAATTGATTCAACATTCTAAACTCATCAAAACTTCAAGAATATCTTCAATAGCACGGATAAATTATTTAACTCAAACATAATAGGTGAAAACAATCTATATAAAAGAAATTATAACATACTTAAATCAAAATTTTATTTTAAATTACTAAGACAGTCGAATCACAAATCCAGATTAGGAAAAATTAAAGATTAATCCCCATATACCTTTCGTTAGATGGTTATTGCTAAAATTCATTTTTTATTCCAGACTCAAATCCTAAAATTTTGTCTAATCGGTTTCATATTAGAACCATTAAATAGAAAAGTTTTCATGAATGAAGTTAATTGAAAAAGAGAAGTTTAGATTACCTAATTAATCCCATAACGAAGTTCTACACTCTAGAAGCTAAGAGTAACCGAGGTAGTCTGAGAGAGGAAAGAGGAGAGAACTAAAACCTAACTACTGCGAGGTATTTAAATAGTATTCCTCACATGATGCATGCACAACTGCTCTCTCTCTTTTTAAGGGGTCAATTACCCTTATATATATATATTATATTGTCTTTCCCCCCTTTTCCCTTTATAAAATTATTTTTTACTATCATTTATGATATTTTAATTTATATGCCTCACATTTGGACAAATTCTTCTTGATTCAGATAATTTATATAATAAATTACATTTATTATAAAATATTAAAATGTTAAGGGGCATACATGATAATTGACATATGGTGGAATAAGGTACGGAGAGAATTGTGGGGAGTAGAGCTGAGGATCCATGTGAGAAGCCGCATGGTGATTTCTCCCTCAAACCAGCTTATAATATGCTTTCTCAAGACCCGACTCCTCAGAACCCACTTTGGAGCAAACTGTGGACATTGAATATCCCTCAACGGTGCAGGTCGTTCTTGTGGCTGCATCTCCAGAATAGGATCCTAACGAACCATGAAAGGCTAGCTCAGACGGGGTTTATGCCAGCAGTGTTGATACCTTATTTTGATGATAACAAAAACCTTAAATTATGGCAGGATTTGGAATATGGAATAATATTTTTTTTACTGTGTTGAAAATGTCAGAAGAATTTCTAAACTCGAGTCACAGGTTTTGCAAACTCAAGTCCTATAACTGATTCTCAAAATTAGATATTGAAACTGGAAGTTTTGAAAAGAAGTTTTGTAATTCAGTTTAAAAACTCGAGTCCTAAGTTTTCAAAACTTGAAGTTCCATAACGTGCAAACAAAACTGGAAGTCAAAACTTGAGGTTCTAATTTCAAGTTTTCTCATCATGTTATAGAACTCGAGTTTCAGGATTTTCAAAACTCGAGTTTCACAACTGTGTCCCAGAACTTCAAGTCAAAACTTGAAGTTTCAGCTTCAAGTTTTGCCATCATGTTATAGAACTCGAGTTCCACAACTGTCACTCAAAACTTGATTTCAAAATTGGAAGTTCTTCTTGGAAGTTTTCACACAACTCGAGTCCTTCATTTTGGAAACTCGAGTTCCATACCTTGTAAAATATTCTTAGTTCAAAAACTTGTTTTTCAAACTCGAGTTCTCACTGGAAGTTTTCACCAACTTGAGTTCTTGTTTTTCCAAACTCGAGTCTCGAAGTCTTTTTCATCTAAACAGTTTTAGAACTCGAGTCTTCACTTTCACAACCTGAAGTTTTACAACTGGACTCCAAAACCTGAAATCAAAACCTGAAGTTTTGTATAAAAGTTTTTCAACAGAGCCTCGTAACTTTCAAATAAAGACTCGAGTTATATATGAGAGTTTCATTACAGGAATATCAATTTGATGAACTACAACTCGAGTTATGGGGCAATGAAAACTCGAGTTCTCTCCTCTCTCTATCTCTGACATGCTTCTGACACGGCCATTCCTACTGTCATCAGTTCTTTCCTCTTTCGTGCTGGAACAATTTGAATGTCACCTAACTTCATAAATGTGCTTTAGTTCTTTCATTAAAACTGCCCTGGAAGTCTGAGGAATAAAGCCCAGCATTTATGACCTGCGACGCTGCCGTTGAACGCATTAAATGAAGCCATTAATGACATACCAGAAATTCGGCGACTGTGTGTAACAGATAAGAGCTTCTTCCCACGGACATTAAGTTACTGAGTAACGACCTTTGAATACTTACTCAGATATAAATGAAGAAGCAGTGAAGATAGAAACAAGATGAAGAACGAACAAACTTAAGAACGCCATTACTGTCTCTCTGTCATCTTGTAAACTATAGTGAGCTTCATTATTTGACTATCCACTCTTTCAGAGAGTTTATCTTGTCAATCTTTGTTGTATTCTTGTGAGATATTCAAGGTTGGGACCTTGGATTTGTTGGGTTGAAAAAGAGTCAGAAAACAGAGTGTGTGAGACTCTGTTTTGTTGCGTATTGTGAGGGGGAGTGAGAATCTCCTTGTAAGAGCCAAGAGGGGCCTTGTTTGTTGATTAGTGGATTGGAAATCTCAGGAGAGTCCTGAGGACTGGACGTAGGTCGGGAGGACCGAACCAGGATAAAGCTGTTGTGTTTTCATTCTCTCTACTCTCACCGGTGATCTCGTTTAATTTCTACAATTAAGTTTTAATTTCTAAAAACTGACCAATTCACCCCCTCTTGATCATATCCTGCACTAACAAGCAGTTGATCGGCTTCGTGCATTTGGTGCGATCACCCGAAGGAGACTGCTCCCTGATGGGGTTCAATGCTTAAACCTTGGCTTGTACAAAGGTTCTTTGCCTGTAACCTTTGGCAATGGATTCACTTAAATCTAAATACAGCAGTAGGCCTGGGAGGAGAGATTTGGAATACTACTCTGTTAGCTACTGCGGAAAAGAAGGAATGAACGAGTCTTTGGAAACATCATTACAACTTTACAAGTCCCCATAAGGAGCACTAATGGACAAGAACGTCGTTCTATCTAACCTGGACAATTAATGCTGGAGTTGCACTGAAGAACGCTCCGGTTGGAGGTGGTGCAGGGAGGGCAAGAACGCAGGAATCCACGCTGCAAGATGGATGGAGCAGCAAGCTTGACGAGCCAGTTGTGGAGGGTACATTCGGGACCACGAAGGAGATCTGAAGGATGCTTATTATATGCTTCATACAGGAGAAGGAGATGCTCTATTTGCAGAGCTGTATGAGCATGCATGTTGGGTATGCGAAGAGGTTGGGATGGAGGATATGATTCAGAAAGTTCCGAATATAATACTCAGTGATTGTAGTGAGGAAGGATGCATCGAAGCTCATTTCTGCAGGAGATGATATATGGAGTGTACATGAATGCTGTGAACTGATATGAAACTGTCACAGTTTGCTGCAAAGGCGCAAGATAGCCTTCCTAAAGGTGCCTTATCCATGCCACCAGGACTCCGTTGCATGTCATTGGACCATCCCATTTTCACTTCTTGTGGCCTCGAGCAGTAGATGAGGAGCTGTTGCCTGTTTGTTTTTTATGTTTCCTCCTTATCAACAAAAAAAAAAAAAATCAATTCCGTAAATAATTAGAGGTAGGTAATAATTAATTACCTAATATATTTATCTACAAAAAAATTCAATTCAGTAAATAATTGGAGGTAGGTAATAATTAATTATCTAATATATTTAAATTTATCATACAAATTACCTAATATATTTGAAGAAACTCTTTTTTTTACGGAAAAAAACTGGAAAACTCAGTAAATATTATATTTTGTTTTAATTCAGTCACTAAATATTATATTTTGAGGAGCATATATTCTTTGAATCGACCTTTCTATTTTTTTCTCAAAATCACATCTCAACTCTTAGATCAAGTAGTAATGAATGGTTTAGAATTAATATTTTATAAAATTCTTATTATAATAGTTTATAAATTAAAAATTTTATCTTGTATATATTATAGTTATAAATAATCTAGACCATATTTTAATGATTTAAATTTACTTATTTATATTTATAATACTAATTTTATAAAATATTAAATTTGAACTCTCCGTTTCTTTTGATAAGGGTGATTATATGATTCTGAGAAGAAAATGAGAAAGATGATTATGAGAGACTATTATTTTGAAAGTGTTTTTTATTTGATTCTTCAGTGGATAAAAAATCAGTTTAGAATATAATGCTTAATATAAGTTAATGGTAAAAATAAAATTTAAATGAACATTTGGATTATATAAAACATTAAAATTAAATTAAAAATATAGTTGGCTAACAAAATGTAAAAGCCCTAAAACTTTGATTCTCTGTTTTCTGAAAACCCTAGCGCCGTCTCCTTCTACTCGCGTATAAGAGGCTGTCCATCCATTCTTTTTTTCATAGCCTTTGCCGCTTCAAATCTTCGCTCAGGTTCCATTTCAATGGTACGCATATTCTTCCTTGTCCTACTATTCTTCTCACTCTTCATCGTTTCATGACCATGAATAATTTCTGCTTCTTCGTGATCTGGAATGCTTCTTTTTTAGCAGGCTTCAGAGAGGAAGCTGGCAAACCCTATGAGGGAAATCAAGGTCCAGAAGCTGGTTCTTAAT
>JANTPZ010105240.1:0-13249 GCA_025593235.1 Vachellia pachyceras
CTGCCGACGGGATGTTGCCCAGTGACGTACCTGTAGATCCACGCTATGGCAGTGACGGCGGCCACACCGAACCCACCGGAGGCGGTGAAGCCCAAGCCCAGGAGCATGGTGGCAATCAAAGCAGGCACAAGCACGGGACTGAAAATGACGAGCAAGGGGGTGACAATGGTCAGGCCGATGACGGTGCCGGCGAGGATCAAAGCAGAGAGGATCAAAAGGGAGCCACCGGAGGTGACAGCGGTGGCAATCTTAGCAGCCTGTTGGGTCCCAGACTCATTGGTGTAGTAGTGCTTCTGCGTGGAGTAGTAAGGGGAATCATGAAGGCGGATTTCGGCCATTGCAAAGGTTAGGTGTGAGGAGTGACGTGAGAAAGAAGGAAGTGGTGGTAGGGTTTTAAATACAGAAGAAGAAGGTGGTGAGGTGGCAGAAGGTGGAGAGAGTGAGTGTGGCACGTGGTGATGAGGTTCTCATGCAGAGGCTGCATGAACAGCTTGAGCTGCTCTTTGCGACACGTCTTGTGCTTGTTCAACATTTTTGAAGAGTCACAATATGAATTAGGCCTCATTAATTAATAGGGGACAAAATGTGGCCAAAAGTTTTAAAATTTATTTGAGGGGACAGCAAAAGAGAGACCAACAAGGTTGGATTTCCTCAATTCTTAATTTAAAAAAAAGTGCCCACGTCTGTGGTATAATTAAGGGCTATCACGTTTGAAATCTAGGTTTCACAGAATCCGAGGTAAAAATTAAGTTTTAAAAAGTGATATAGCTTTTACGGATTTCGAGGCAAAAAGTGGGTAAGAAAGAGGAAAGTAAAAAAGAGAAAGAGAGAAAAGGTATGAAAGAAAAAAAGAGAAAAAAGTAGAAAAGAGAAAACCTAGATTTCAAAACTAGTTTTTGTAAAATTTGCTCCCAAACGAGCCCTAAATAGGATTACCATCCATAAGAGATTGCAAACATACGTCCTTAACAAAATCGCATTATATCACTAAAATTTTTAAATACAATACTTATATACCCCCATGTGATCTTTACAAGTCACTAAGCGGAAGTTAATTATATTTCTCATAGATTTTTCCTATTTCATCTCTATAGTATAATTTATGATGTTAAATAAGGGTAATCACATAAAATACTAATAACAATTTAAAAACATGTAATGATAAATTCCAATGTTTCCTTGAGTTTTAGTAATTTTCCCTATAAATTTAACAATTTAAGCACTTATGAGATATTTATATTCAAAGTGCCATTGAATGCGACTATCTCTTTTTGATGAACATTCAAATATTGATTCAATCTAGGGGCAATTCTCTTCCCTGAACCAACTGAAAATAATCGGATGTCACTTGCAACAATATAAAAGGTGTTGTTTGTGTTTGGGGCCGAACCATTTAGCAGCAGGAAAAGGTCCAAAAAAGTGGTTCAAACAGCTAGGCCAACCAAGCATTGTGGGCTAGAAGAGCAGCGGCCTGCTATCCCTCCACCGTAGAGAGCCAGAGGTTTTCGCTGCTCTGTGAAACCAGCCTCACGCAGTGCTCTCTCGTCTAGGGACCACGATACCCAAGCCTTCGCTCGAGTCCCGTAGCCCAACTCGCCACTTGGAGCGGGCAAGCCTGCAAGGTTCAACTCCATGCCCAACCCAATTGAACCAGAGCCGTGTTCCACTGTCTTAATACCCCCACTTGGGTTACAAGCTGGCGTCACTCAGCTGGGCGGCATATGCTTGGAGGCCATGGCTGGAAGGTGGAGCTTATTTTCATAAATACATTTAACAGAACTTTTCCGTAAAACGAGACAATCTCCTCCACATATTTACCTCAACTTATGTGAATAAGCACTTATAAATGGCTTATGGCAATTTGCCAAACTGGCCCCATATCTTTATATACAGTAATCTTCTGTGTGAAATAAACGGTGTGGGACTCTTTGGATCTTCCCTGCTGATTCAGGAATACGCTTTGTTCTGCGGGTGATAATTTTGACCCCCACCGACTAGAATATGATCTTACTTTGTTGTAATCAAGAATGGAAACAATAATCTGGAAAATCATTAATTCAAAGTGGAGGTTTGCGATGCTATAGAAAGAGGAAAAAATGTTAATCCAACTTAAGAGCTTTGTCAGCGCACGCGATGCTATTGGCTGTGAGATTTTCTACCCCTCCGGACTATAAAGATCGCTAAATTCTAAATTCTGACAAAACAGCCTATATAGATTACTATAAACTTTACTCAGCAAGATGAGCTTATATAACTAGCGTCATGTGTAGTTTCTTTTGAAGCTATACTACAACCAGAGATAAAAACTCTTGCCAAGAACCAAGATTAATTGCTTCACTACCATTTGCCATTCAGCTGAAAATATATATGATCAATGGAGCAGTACTGAAATGGATCAGAATAGCATTTTTTTTTTCCTCTCTTTCAGCTAGCATTTTAGAATAAAAGGAATTCAATGTTCTCTGCAAAACATTTTAACCTTCTAGATTGTAACTAACTGCTTCACCCTATTCCTAAACAAGCAAATTACTATTCAAATTTGCCATTGCAAAATTAGAGCCAAGAGGTTTCTTTCTTTCTGTGTTTTTTTCCCTTGATGACTCTTGGGGTGTTTCCAATGCTCGTAGTTGAACTTGAAACACAACAATTCCTATCTAGTTTCGACGATTCTTGGGTTGTTTGCTTTCTTAAATTTCCTATAGAACCTACAGAATCGGAGTTCAATATTCACCGCTAAGAAAGGGGTGGATCATCAAGATTCTGTGATACTGATCCTGCAATAAACTCGAAGCGAAAGATAAATGGCATATAGAGATATGAGAGAGAAACATACCGGAGAACTATTACAGGTCTTCATCGTCCTTCTGGTGTATACGAATCATGAAGATTTGAAGAACCCACAAGCGTTATAGTATGTGAGGGTATTGAATCAATCAAAGAACATATATGTTTGATCCTTCTCTGTTCTTTGCGTTATATGGAAGTTCAAGGACCAGAAAACAGGGCTTAATCAAAGACGAAAAGGTAGGAAGAAAAATTACGTTACTCATCATCTCACCCTGTAACGTGGAACTGATAAAAGTTTATTGCATGTGCAGCTATATTTCTCTTCGCCAAGATCTGCGTTACTCGTCATATATAACTCTGTAACGTGGAACTGCCAAAAAGTTCCTTCCATGTGCAACACTGTATGGCCAAGATCTACTTGTTTCTTTTGATATACGTAATCCCTTTGTGAAAATATATGCGAATCCGAAAGCAAAACACGTACTTCCCTCCAATAAATGTATTTGGCAAGTCAAAACATCATTTTATCCTTCCCAGCAAAATCTGCCTGAAATAAATCTCTAGATCCCCCCCCCCCCCCAAAAAAAACACAACAAAAAAATTGGGACTCCCTGTTGCGATGGACTTGTGCTCGTGGAACCTATCCTCCAATGGCTCCTTCACAGTTTCCTCTGCCTACCGAGGCTACCAAGAGAACTCTTTGGCCGATCAAGATCCTCACTGGCTGTGGATAGACTTTGGGATGCCCGGAACAAGCACATTTTTGCTAATGAAATCTTGTCTCCTGATAGCATTTTATTCTCTGTTTCTACTCTTGTATCTCACATGCTTAGGTACAGTGGCCTATTAGAATCCCTAGAAGCCACTACGTAACCCTTGACTTTATGGGCATAACTTAACGAGGGTCAAAGGATAGAGTCAGCTTTATGGGCGTCGGCTTCTAATGTATGAATAGTTTTACTGTAGCAGCAAAAATTATGGATGATACATGTTCAAGCTAACAGATTCTCTTCATATCTTGCTGCCATTGTTTTCATTCTTTGGTGCCTTTTCTAACTACGAGATATAGGAAAATCAAACTAATTCAAAAGTGATTTCATACATGACATATTTGGGTGGTGATCAAACCTGTTTGTTGGAATGTTTAGAAAAGCCAAACATATATTCAACCGTGTTTTTCCGCAAAACAAGATAATCTCCTTCACATATTTACCTCGGTTTGCGTAAAAGTACTTCTCTACCGTGTTCCCAAACGGACACGATATCTCAATCACATGGACTATTTTAGTCTGACAAATACTCCATCGTCGCAGACTGAATCAAAATTGTATTGCAGCATTCACAATTGGATTACTTGCTATATACATACCATCAGTGATTTCATACAATTATTTTTTTAGTAATATTGTGATTTTGTTCTTCCCTGACATCTATAGTGACAAGGTTATGAGCATAATTACAAAACTGACGCGGTAAAATCCAGACCAAATGCATGGTATAGCAGGAAGCCCTAGCCACCAAATCTTCTGTTTTCTGAGCCTCAATCTCAAACTTGTATGGCCATTGCCGGCTTTATGTTCAACCATGTCATTCAATACCCATTGATATCTCAGTGAGTAAATGAGATCTGGTGGGAGTGAGACCTCAGGCATCACAAATTTCTGCTATTTAATGGAAGGAAACCAACCCCACCAAATCACCTTGGTGGTCTCTCCAGTGCCGTCCAACCAAACTTGCCTTTACGAAAATCTGCCAGAATGCGGAATGCTGCCTGATGAACATCACCGTTAAATACATTATGTGCAAGCTTTTCTACCAACCTGTAATTCATTGAAGACATGATACTGGAATTAGTAGAAATTTTAAGGAGAAGGTGCATTCAAAATTTTAGATACTAATGCCATGTCTGACGCAGCAAGAACTATTCCAACATACATTTTACCAGAGAGACCATCCAAGTCGATCCTGTACCGTTTACGAAAAGCATCTGCACCTGCATTGTCAAAACAACTGAAAATTAGAAGACGTTATCATGACAGAGGGTGAAATGCTTAAGTTAGAAGACCCCAAGTCTTGGTTAGTTTATATATTAATTTGAAGCATGAATGTTGCAAGTATACAATGGAAGAACAAAATGATAGGGATTATTATGGTTTGGCCAAATTAAATGTTACATACCAACCAGAGGAAGCCTTATGAGCATCTGCACAAGAATTGCAGCAACATCACTAACATCATAGGACCTCTCCCCAATGTCATCACATATGGCAAGTTTTATTGCCGCTGACTGATCACTGATCCGCATTGGGAGTATCCCAGGAGAGTCCAATAACACAAGATCTTTCCCAAAACGTACCCACCTTTTACATTAAGAAAGATATACGATAAAACCTGTAGTACTAATCATGTGCAATGAAATATCCACAATATTTTTCTTGTTTCAGACTTATGATTAGCACTAAAAATTTGTGACACACGATTCCTGAATAATGACTTGGTTTTTGACATGAGAAAGAGCAAGAATGTTACCTCAATTCTCTAGTGACACCTGGTCTAGGAGCTGCTGCACACATTTTTCGCTTTAACAAACGGTTAATTAGAGATGACTTTCCAACATTATGATATCCAACTATTCCAGCTCGCACCTGTTAATTTCAGAAGAAGGAATGTCAACTAAAATGAATTTTCCATTTAACAAAAAGCACATCCGTGGCTGCAAAATACACTTATATAGTAAACTATAATTCACACTAACAATTAGTAAAATAAAATCTGGGCTAGAAAAATGAACAGAATGACAAAGTGACATGAAGTGTAAAGAAACATATAAAATACTAGGGGAGCTCAGTGGTGTCCATTGACAAGGTCAAGAAGGAAGAAAAGAATGCGCAACTTATAAATCAGCAGCGTATGAGTAAGATAAGAAACAGAACACTGTACATTTAGACGAAGCTACTCAAAACAATCAAAAAATATGAATTTCATGCAATCATTTACTTAACCATCTTATTTAGCCAAAAATACACCACTCATATTGGACTATACAATAAATAAAGTGACCAGATTAATCTCTCAAGAAAATTAAATAACATAAATCGAATTGAGATTGGTTTTGAATTGGTAGAAACAACAAACCGGACGTGAGAGCAGTCCTTTGGCTCTACGTTTGACATTTACATCAATTGCCAATGTCTTTGTTAATCTGCTTAGCTTCATTGTGCCCTGTAATTGCAACGTTGTGCTAAACAAACCATACCAGAAACTTTTCAACCATGTAAAGATGGGGAAAATATATTTTACATACCATTCCAAGTTGTCCATTGGAGAAAACAACCTTGATGCCTTGCCTAGCATAATATGCTGCCCAAGCATTGCGGTCTGCAGTTGATATCATGTCTTCTCTATTTAAAACCAAGATTCTCTTTTTTTTTACCAAGCCATAAATCCATCTGTTAAGACAAAAGTAGCAATCAGACCAAGAGTTAGGGAAAACGAAGTTTCAATAACAACTGATAACAGTAAACAATGGAAGTAATCAATCAAATAAAGAAACAGGAGTAAGAATGGAGAATTGAAATGGCAATAAGAATATCTTTAACCAAACTACATGATGAAAAATTTAGCTTTCAAGGATTTAAATAAGCAAGGACAACAGGAAAAGAAAATAAAAGAAGGCTTCACCAATCACAAATTGAACTAAGACGGTAAGTTGAACTTGAAAAGAAGCTAAATAATAGTTGCCTGTGGATGACTAGTGGACATAGGAATTCGAGCATCCCGCACTTCTATAACAACATCCATCAATTTGAGTTGCTCTTTAAGTTCTTTCTCAGCTTTTGCAATATGACCAGGAAACCACTGCCAATAACCAAGAAGAATCAGCATACTGAGTTAAGTAGGATCTCACCATGTTGGCACATAACCACAAACATACCTGCACTGGCCTTATTGCCTTAGTCCAGTGATAAAGATCAGCGTCAAGATCAGCCCAAGTGCTCTCCCCTTGGTCGACATGGAATGTGCTAGAATTGGCATATCCATTTTCTTGAAAACTAGGACTTTTCACACCAACTATCTACAATGATCCAAGTCAGTATAAACATTCAATAACAAGCTTGAATTTGGAAGGTTAGAATGAGTCAATGGTACAAATCATATTCCTGTATAACGAAGAAATTTTTGGTGCCAGTCTAAAACTTCTTAATGAGTATTATAATTTTCCGAATCTATGAGCAATCGTTTTTCACCTTTCCACGGAAATATTAGGAAACACTCGTCATGCTTTCGTAGTAATGAAAAATGATTAACACTGTCATTTATAAGTAGACATACGAGCAATGATTTTCTACATTTATGACCCAACTCAACCATGACTTTAAAATAAATCCCAAATGTATGCCTTTGCTCCAAAAAGATTGCGCCTATTGTCCTGTGCTATGAGAGTACCGAAAGTTTTTATCCAATACATATCCATAATAAAAATCAAAAAATTCCGAGTTTGTAATTTCAAAACGAGCTTTGCAAGAAATATCCAAGCTTAACAACATCATCAGGGATCAACAACACTCTTGGGCAACTTTAACACTCAGTTTTACACCAATTTGAATGGGGGGAAAGCATAATACTTTTTAAGACCCCATGCTCAGTTTTCTTGCCAACCAAAGCTGGCTGAACAAGTAGTAGTGAAATAACTTGAAGCAACTCCAGTAAGCAAACAATAAAAAGATATTAAGGAAGGGATTGAAGCGTGCCTGGATGGTGGGGGATTGAGACGAGAGGGTTGCTGAGGCGGTAAGAGTTGTTGGGCATATTCTGGCACCACTTGGTACAAATCTCTCAGGCACTGTCGGAGCCTTTGCCAGCCACGAGACAGATAGTTGACCAGTCATCGTCTCTTGCTCCTCCTCTGGCTTCTATCCCTTTGTAGTTGCGATAATTTCTGCTGCGTTTGGTTGGGACTTGGGAGAGCTTTTCACAAGTTTGAATGTTTAATGGATAGATATGCTGTGGGGAGAGCCTAAAGGGGCAAGCTTTTTTCCTTGGACAATATCGCTAGACTAGCGGGGGAGTAATGGACAATGAGGGCGTTTGGTCGAAGTAATCTTTTGTCATAGAAATATGGAATGGAACAGATGATGGAATGTAATGGAAAATTTTTAAAATAGTGATATATTTGGTATTTATTAGAATTGAAAATGGTTTAATGAAAAAATTTATTTTTGGTAGGTTGAAAATAATGGTAAGATAAGTAGAAAAAGTGTGCAAATGACTATATTATCATTAACGAGTATTTATTAATCAAATAGATAAAGTATTAAATAAATAAATAAATATAAAAAATAAAAATATCAGTAAATAAACAAAATAATATTAGTATATCAAAATAATATATTATTAAATATCATGAAAAACAAAAAATCAATGTAAATAAAACATAAGACAAATTATTGTAGATATAAAATGATTTAAAATTAAATAAAAATAAAAATATTATTTTTTGTCAAAAAATGAATAATAATAATATGAAGATTGTATTTTATTGAGACATTGAATCAAATCTAGTATATTTTGAAACTTATATTCTTACATAATAACAATAATAAAATAAAATAAACGACTACAGTGAGTTATCCTAAATATCTCTCTTCCATATTCTTCTGTAAAAATTATATAGCCATGTAAATTAATGATACTATTATTATAACCATTATAAAAATAAATTATGAACAAAGTGCTCAGAATTATAAATTTCAAAGGTTGATAAATGAGAGTTAGCATCTTTCTTTTTTAAGTTAATCCTATAACAAGTTTAGTTATGTATGTGGTTTTAAGAGTGATTTTGTAACAGCACATCACCCCTCCCTCACAGATATTATCCCTATTTGCAGCCTTAGCAAGAGCAATGTTTTGTTTCCCTAAATGGCCGTAGCCACATAGAAAATACTGTCCATAAGGGGAAGGTATCCGCACTTTTAAAAAGTGTGCTTCAACCCCCATAGGGGCTCAACATCCTCACTGGTACACCGATCGAATGTTTGTTACTTTTGTGTGTTCATTGTCTTCGTCCTCTTCACATTTATCAGAGCCAGACCTCCAGTCGGTGTGCCAGTGAGGACACTAGGTCCTTTTGGGGGATTGAAGCAACTTTATAATGGTGCAGATACCTTTCTCTTATAGATGCGTTTTCTAGGTGGCTACGGTTGTACTTAGGGAAACAAAATCTTGCTCTTGACTATAGCTGCAAATAGGGATAATATCTGTGGGGGAGAGACGTTACATTGTTACAATTGGTATTAGAGTCAGGGCTTCGATTAGTGTGCTAGTGAGGACTCTGGCCCTGTGGAGGGTGGATGTGAAGCCTCACATCGATTTAAAAGGGAGCAAAGCACGTATTATAAAGGTGTAAATATCTTCACCTTGTAGACATGTTTTCTGGATGGCTACGATTGCATTCAGAGAAACAAACTTACTCTTAGTTACAGCTGCAAACAGGGACAATATCTGCTAGAGAGATGCGTTGGGCTGCTATAGATTATAATAGGAAGATCCCAATGACAACAGCAGAAGTGTCCCTGCAGAAAAATATATGTAATGGAAAAACTGAACAACATCTCAGGATACACAATCTTACATGCAATAAATAGAAATTTAAATTTAAACCTTTTTCTAAGTGTCAAATTGAAATTTGGATTCCAAATGCTAATATGATCTTTGCTTTCATCGTATCAAATTAAAATTTGGATTCTAAATTAGGATTTGATAAGCTAAATTAAAATTTACTTGTATCAAAATCAAATTCAAAATTGCTTGTGAAAATGAGCAAGTAAATTTGAATTTGATGCATTAAATTCAAATTTGCTTGAGTCAAAATAGAATTTTCATAACATATTTGAATAAGAGGGTGTACCTTTATTTTGCTTGTGAAAAATGCTAAATATTTGATCATACAAAAAAATGGTTAAATTTGCTTAAATCCAAGTTATCTCATGTGTTGGAGGGATTTAGCTGAATCTTTTATTAGATATTTAAAATCCACCCACATTTAATTCTTAATCTAATTATATTAAACTAATTTTTTATTAATATTTAATCAATTTAACTTCGGAGCTGTGGAGGTTTATAGTGTTGGCAAATAGATAAAAAAAATCAAATGATGATTCATTTTTGGGATAAAAATGGGAATTCTTTTTATTCATCTTGAATTGGGAAATGCAAGTAAAAACTTGATATAAATCAGGAGATAAGATTTGTTAGAGTCTTGTCTCCTTTCACATGCATATTTAAGCTGCACAAATTGAACAAATTTGAATCAAAATACATGAGAATTGTATGCATGCACACTCTGTTGAGATATAGGGCTCGTTTGGTAAAGCGAAAGAAAATTGATTTTACCATTTACGAAGTAAATGGGTGAAAGAGATTATCCCATTTTACAGAAAAATATTATTGAACGCACGTTTAACTTTTTCAAACACGTTGCTAAACAAGCCCATGGTAACTCATGCACGTAAATCAAATCCTGAGGAAACCACGGTGGGGGGATTGTCTAGTGCACTTCTTCTATAAATTTCATCACTTGAAGAAGTATCATGTTTGTGAAACTCTCGTGATCTTTTTTTTTTTTTTTTGGGGTCTTAAATGATGATCCTGAGAATGGCTTTATCTCCCAAGTAGTGCAGATCAAAAGTGGCAGATCAATCCAATTAGCAATGTGCCACAAGGTGAGTTACTTTGAAGATCCTCTATTTAGTCATACACCAAAAGGGAGAATGATCAAATACACAAAAATATATTGCATCTTTGTTTTTAATATAAGACCCAATGATTTTTTTTTTTGGATTCAATGAAGCTAATTAACTGATATATTTATGGGTTAAAATGCAAATTGCCCTCAAAGTTTTTCTTCAAACGCAATGTTACCTCGAAAGTTTTTTAGGATCAATGTTGTCTTGTAAGTTTCATAATGAATCAATTTTACCTCTTTCTGTTAAAAATGTTAATAGTAAAAAATAATATTTAATAGTCAATATTAATTTCTTAATGGAATATAATGGGTTAACATTACTCTATTTTAAAACTTCTCAGACAACATTGCTTTTAAAAAAAAATTTATATGACAACATCGCTCTTGAAAGAAAACTTATGAAACAAATTTGCATCTTAACCCTATATTTATAATTTTTTCCGACATAATTTGTTTTACTTATAATATGATATATAATATAATAATACACATAAGTATTTATTTTGTTTTTTTTTTCTTTTTTTTATACTAACTTTAGAATATATGTTATAATTAAGTAATATATATTTAGTTTTTAATTTTTTTAAAAAATTAATTAACTCTTATATTAAAAGATGAAAATAATATCTTGGTACCAGATAAGCCTAGCTACATTCCTTAATGAATGGAAATATTCCAATCTCTATTTAAAAGATTGTGGCGTCAGCAAACATATCTTGTCATAAACATAGACACTGACACATGCTTTTTAAGTGTAACAACGTTTAAGTAGAACACCTTACACCCAAGAGAAAAAATACAAGCAGAACACATACATCCAATTAATTATTTTTTATCATTAATATAAGAGTTATTAATTTAATTGTGAATATTAAAAATTAGTAAATTTAATTATTTTAATTACAGGTGTTAATTTTATTAAAATACTAATGTGCATGTATATTAGCCTTGGATAGAAATATTAGAAATCCCTTAAAATATGTGATAAAAAAAAATCTCCAGACCAATTCAGTCAGTTTCTTTTTTAATTTTATAAGAACAGATCTATCTCAGACCAATTCAGTCAATTTTTTTTTAATTTTATAAGAACAGATCTAACATCATAAAACTAATAATATCCACACATAAAATACTAGACTAAATTTTTTTGAAAGAGTCATATTCCCAAAAAATAATGCTAAAAACTATGTAATTACAGATATAAATATTTAAAAATTAAATACATGAACCATCCTTCCATGTACCTAGTCAATTTATTTTCAACCGATTCCACACTTTTTTAAGTTTTAAAAAAAATATTTGATAATAAATTAGATTTAAATTAAACTTATTATTATTACTCTTGCAAACAGTCAATGGTAGGGTGGTTATTGTTTGTTCATCCTAATCTGGGTCCATAAGACAGCTGGAGACCCATAAAAACCTTCTCGCTCGCCTTATAAAATAGGCTAGGGAGGGAAAAATTATTTATATTAAAATTTTATTCAATTTGAATTTTATAATTTATAATTAATTTATTTTATAAAGATAAATTAAATTTAATGAAAAACTGAAATATGATATAAATGTCTTGTAGCCATCAAATTAGGCTTACATTAAAAAATAAGGAAAAATTACTTGAAAATTTTTTATTTAAAAATATTATCGGCAATAGTAATATTTTTGTTGAAAATATTAATATAAAAATATTTAAAAAATTTTACCATGCTAATTGTTATCATGTTACTGTTCGATTCTTGCTAAAAAAAAATGAGTTGACTTCTATTGGGAAATGCACTATTTAAAAATGGTATTTTTTTATGTAAATAATTATACTATACAATTACGAAAAATATAAATAATTTTAAATTGTTATAAAATAAAAGAGTTGGAAAGTAGAAGAAGAGAATAGTAGAAGAAGAAATTAAGAGAAGAAGCAAGAGATCATATTTCATTCCATATGATTCCAAGTACAACCAACCCTTTGTATTACAACTCTATTTATAGGCACCAAATCCTTCCAAGAGTCACAATGCCATAAACACAAGGATTAATCCACATTATGATATACATAAAAGTATGGGAGGTTATAAGAATGTGACATTATGCATAAGGAATCCTAGGGGTTGGAAGTAATGGGATTTGGCAATTAGAAGGAGATGATCCTAAGTGGAATCCAAAGGGTTTTATGGACATCCACATTTATATATAATTTTATAACACTCCCCTTGGATGTCCATAAATAAATGTTGTGCCTCATTAAAACCTTACTAGGAAAAACCCAATGCGACAAAAACCTAGTGAAAGAAAAAGAGTACACAATACATATTGAAGCTGCCTCGTTAAAAACCTTACCAGGAAAATCCAGTGGGACAAAACCTTGGTTAAGGAAAAAATAGTACAGCAAGATCTTTTCTCCCCCTGAAAATGGTATCACTTTTACTCATTCTTATGATAACATCGTCATTTTTACTCCCCCTGATAACGACATCACTCTTTATCTTAATAGAGTATAATGAATTCTTGTCAAGTAAATAACGTCTAATGCTTTTCAGAGCATATATTCCTCTTAGCCGAATCATGCATGACACATTGTCACCATGTAACATTTTTAAAGCATATTGACCAAGTCTCTAGTATCTCTCCTGGAAATGCTAAATCATTGCATCAAATCTCAGTTTCACTATCCTTTTGTATACCTGCAGAAATCTAATTTTCATAATAAATATATAACATTAA
>JANTPZ010105241.1:0-12162 GCA_025593235.1 Vachellia pachyceras
AGGGAGGAGAGGAGGAGGAGGAGCAGAAGAAGGAGAAGGAATGTAATATCCGCATTTATGTAGCTTAAACTAAAGGCTAGACCAGTAAATTATGTGATAATCTAAGGTTCATAAATAAAGAAAAATATAGAGGAAAATGCCTAAAGGAAAGAAAGATAATAATTGACTAAGTCCATAGTATTTAAAATCTAAGTAAAAATGATTAAGGGCAAAACGATCATTTTGAATTAAAGGCCTAGGGCATAAAAATGTCAAAGTTGACCAAAATGTCAACCAAGGGTAATGTCACACCCCAAAATTTAGATGTGACTAACACGAAACATGAGAGGTCTCACATCCCTTAAGCCTTCCATTTAAAAAAAATATCCATATCATTTGCCTAATCGTTAAAATATTAAATATCACAATGTACCATTTCTTTTCTCAAGATTATGCCATAAAAACATATTTATTCTATCAACATATAATAAAAGCTTTGGTTAAGCCACCCAAACACTCTTTTTTCTCCACAATCTATTTGCCCAAGAAAACCATGGTTTGCAGGTTTGGGTGGCTTAAGTCATTGATCTTCAAAAGCTATTTTTTCCTACTTTTTCAAAAGTTATTCTCCAAAATCACTTTCTTTTCAGAAGCTATTTTTCAAAAGTCAATCCATACTGAACACTAAGTAAGGAGCGAAAGAGTCAAGAGGATCAAAAGAACATTTGGATTTCAACTTGTCACATTAAAACCCATGATGGTAATATGCATATTGAAGATGCAAATGGGGCCTTAATCATTCATGTTCAGGTTCATATACATCCTTCTACAACCTGTAAAAGTTTGATCACATAAGCATGGAAGAATAGAGAGACTAATTTAGTTTCTGAGAAGCATGGCTTTTTTTTTGTGTTTTAAATTAAATAGATCATGGCAATTTGCATTATCTCACTATAATTTCAATTTCTTTGTGAAACGTGCCATATATTTAGTGAAATATTTAACCCAAAATTGTGACATAATTACATCAAACCTAAGGAAGCATAATAAAGGAGTGGGAAAAAAAGAATAACTCAGCATACAAAGCTAATTGAAGCATACAACATATTTCAATTGAAAGAGATTAATACAAACCACAAGACAAGAAAAAAAAAACAGGAATGATGACAACAATCTTTTAATGCATCTATTTCAAGCTTGCAGATGCTCTCGAATATTTGCAAGTGGGACTATCTTTTTTTTTTTTTTTTAAATTTTAATATCTTCTGATAGCAACAACCATACAGATCAATATTGACAGAATGTCTTCACATTCAAGATATTTTTTTGGGGCTGAAATAAGAGGAGGAGGAGGAGGAGGATGAGGAAGGGAGTCTAGTCTACAGGCATATTATCTACAGATGAAAGGAGAAGCACAGAAAATATGCTGTGATAGCTTCAGATATAAAAGAATTAAGGGAAAAAAAGAATTAGTCAATAACAATAATAAGAAATTAAGGTGGGGGATTAAGAAGAGGAACCTGGAGCTTCCATATTCGTGGAGCTTGTCGGTGCTGGAGAACACAATAACCCCAACTTGTACGTCACAGGGGATCGCAAGCTCTCTTGCTTTCTTGAGCAAACCAGATCGTCTCTTAGAGAAAGTGATTTGCCTGTTGGTTGAATTGTCAATCCTCTTAATCTCAGTCTTCCCTCTCCCCATTGTTCCTCTTGCTAGGGTTTCTTCTTCTTCACTGCTTCGCCTTCCACATCGATTAATTAACCACACAACAAATCAGTGAAGCAACTACAATCATCGTCAAAGGAATTCTAAAAGGAATCAGAAATAGTGAATATATATTTATGCTTCTCAAACTTACAGAGTTATTCTGACCGTCTGAAGATAGAAATTAAGACAGAAGAAGAAAGCAGTGAGGAAGTGGATAGCTTCTTTGTGAGAAGGTCCTAATGAGAGAGAGAGAGAAGCTTTTTATGAATGACGGAAAGCTTCAAAGTTCCATATGGTTCCGTTTGTATCTTAACTCATACCCAAATCCCACTAAAAAAACCGAAAGCGGTTTTCCGGCGGTTTAAAACCACTTGTTTATATTTAAAATTTCTTTTTATCTGAACTCTATATTTTTCTAAAACATGCTATATTATTTACTGAAAATAATTTTATTTAACACACTATCAAATATTAAATATAAATGTATCTTTTAATAAAAATTTAAATTTAAATATTAATTCATCAGGTACCGATACTTCCTATAGATTTAATCCAAATAAAATTAATTACCTTCAAATTTGAGTGTTTCTCATGTTGAAGTCTGGACAAGGACTGAAAGTCTAGGAGATAGACAGAATCGTACAGGTGTCGCTGGGAGAGAGCGAGTGTTTTCGCGTGATATATGTGGGAGTTGGCAAGCGTGTTTCCTCGGACTATGGAGGATCAGTGATTGTCGGATCCAAAGAACGATGAACAAATGGACTCAAGCGACGAATGGGAAGACGACACGTGGAATGATAAAAGCTGAGGAGTAAGAATTTCTTGCTTTCCGGTGATGGATTTGGTCAAATGAAACGCGCCTACATTAGCCCACAGCACGTTAGTCCACATTGTATGGAATCATTGTTTTAATTAAATAGTTAAACTCTTGTATGATTAACACTAACCCAACTCACTTAAATTTTAAAACCCAACTCATTTAAATTTTTATATAAAAAACTATTATTTATTTATTGGGTAGAAGGATAATGAGTTTTTTGTTTTATTTATTAATCATCAAATTTTTTATATGATGTACAATTTTACCCTTAATTTATTACTTTCTTTAGTTCTATTTATAAGTAACATTATCTCTCATGTACAAGATCTTATATATAAGTAACGATTTTACTTAGTCTAAAAATTTAATGAATTTTTTCTATTTTTTATATGTCTTATCTTTTTATCCACTCATTCACTCTAGTATTTTTTTTCCACTCATTCTATCTCCAACTTATCATCTTCAAAAATAAGGGTATGTTTGAAAAAATAGTTATATATATATTACACATTTATTGCTTTTAACTAATTTTAACCGCCAATTCATTTTGTGTGATTTAGGTAATTGTTGCTTATAAACAATAGTGGAGTAGTATTAATTTATAATGTTGGATGTGTTCTCATTGAGTATCACATATATTAAATTCAGTAGGGATAAAGTTATAAAGCTGTATAAAGTTAATGAAGTTTAATGTTTTTCTCGATCTGTGTAAAATATGCTAAAAGTAATTTACAAGTTTAATCTTCTTAAGATGTTATTTAAAAGATCTTCGGCTGTCTAACTTTCTCATCACTGGCCTTTGCTAACAATAATGGTGGGTCGCTCAATAGCAGAAACAAATATTAGTTTGTTGAATGGTTAGCTGATAATGCATCAATTTTATGGAAAATAAGGCCAAACAACAATATCTGCTTGCTACTATATGCTTCCATGCCATTGTTGGATTTGTAAAAATGGAATTCCTTAATTCCTTGAACATTAGACATAGGCTAGATATATATCATTTGTGTAAAAAAAAAGCCATTTTTAATCATCAGCCTTGCCTCCATGCATACGACTCTTTCAAATGTTGCCCTACTTCTGATATGACTTTGTAACATTTCTATATTGATTAAGATCATTTTTACCAAAAAAAATTTTGTACTCTGTGATAAACTAAAGATTAAATTTAATTTGTTTACTCTACATACTTCCCCCCTAAACATTTGGTAGAAGTATATCTTTAACCCTTTAACTTTATTTGTGTATGCTCACTTTATTTGTGTATGCTCACATTCCTCCCTTCCATGCATATATCCGTTTCACCTAATAATATAGTATGCTTGGTCTATTTACACAGCATATACATTATGTTTCATAGTGCAGGAGTTTAGGCTACAATTATCCAAAAGTGCACATAAATTACAAGACCAATTTACACAACTTTCTACTTGACTTGGCATATAAACATTACCTCTACACTTCCTTACCTTTGCTCTTGAACTTGGTCGTAGAAGGTGTTATTATTGAAGAATGAGATTCATGAAATCTGAATAGTAAATATCTCTAACTAATACATTAATATGCATAATTATAATTGTGCACTAAAAATAAGTCATGAATTTAAACATGCTTTACTGACATTAAATTCTTACATTTCCACTTTGCCAAGCCATATCATCATCATCAAGAATCAAACAAGAACTTGAATGTGCACAATCATATGGCAACAATATGGAAGTTTCACAATCAACAATCAATAGCAATGTAAATCTAAGAGTTAAAGAATTTGCTACTTTATTTCCTTAACCTTCCTTAATCTTTAATGGCTTCCTTCTTATACTTTTGGAACTTTCCTATTGGAAATTACACTCCTACACATTATATAATGCAATCGGCATTAATGATAAGCCAATATCAAGCATTAAAATATGCTAAAACTTTCTCAAACTCCTCTTGACTTTTATGGCCCTACACAAGCTTCCAAAATTATTTTCTCAATTATACCCTACACAATTTTGCATTCTAAACCCATTGGAAGCATCAAAATAATGAAATCACACTCCTTCCCACTATTATGTACCTGGCCGAAATGCTCCTCAAAATTGGAACAAAATGTGATTTTTTTTGAACTTCTATCTTCACATATATGCATAATCGCATTCATAAACTATTTTTTCGTAATTAAACATAATAAAATCATCCCTTCTTCATGAACAGTGTTGCCCAGCAGCATTGAATAGTAACTTCATGCCAAAAATCCTATACAAGCTCAAATCAAACTCAAACAAAGTACCAATAAGTTCCAAATCAAGAATAGAGTTGATTTCTAGCACTTGAGATTTGCATTGAATCTTGCTCTCTTTGATTCCTCTTCCTTCTCCATGTTTTCCTCTCTCTTTTCTCACTTTGGCCGACTTTGTTGGCTATAAATGGAGTGGAGAAGACTTAAATAAAAGATGAGCACATGTATTAATTTATGTGGGATCTGTTTGGACTGATTAAGTAATTTTGTATTGATACTTTCTACCACTTGTCTATGATATTTTGTCTCTCTTTTCCTCTTGAAATATGATCATTACAAGTGGAAATTTCATAGCCCTGCAACTTCCTTTGCAAAAACTTATGTTCCATAAAATTACTTTATGGTACCAAAAATGCTTTTCGGTAATTTCCTTATCACTTAATTGATTCAGGGTCATTAAAAATTCCCTAAATTCATCTGATACTCCCATAATTTTTCTTTCCTCAATTTTCTTTCAACAATGCCTTTAATTTTTTGAAGAAAACCCTAATTCTGAGTTTTCTGATATTTTTCTTTCCATTCCAATAAACTGTCTCTGACTTTCTCTTAAAAACAATTTTGATAAATTACTACAATTTCTAAGCTATTCTCCCCCTCTTTTGAAATCAAATATCCCAGGCGTCTATATATTTTAGATAATTAAATTTAATTATTTATTTATCAAATATCAAAAAATTAAATAACCTTTAAAATTCCCACAAAGGTTAGTTTTTTCATTCTGATATGAATTGTGCATCAATTACTAGTCAGTGCATTATTCTTTATCTTTTGAGATTCTGTGAAATTTTCTGATATTTTGGTCAAACTAGAATCAAAATGCCATTTGAATTTTCTTTATTTACCAAAATACCCTTGAATTTCATAAATGACAATTTGGTCCCTCAAATTTAAATTTTCACTTTAGTCCCATTTTAAATGACATTTAGGTCCTTAAATTTGCAATTTAACACTTTTGTTCATTACCTTTTTAAAATGATCATTTTGCCCCCACTTTTCTACGTAGTGTAGAATGATATTTTCACTCTTCCTTTGCTGTCATTTCCTTTCTTTTCATCCTCTAAACATTTATTAGTCTTTAGCTACAGGTTTAGCCTTTGTATCCATTTATCGAAAACATGGATATTACACATAAGAATTCCTATAAGTTGTGTAAATTTGATATGATGCCTTGGCGTGTACATATAATATATATTGATAAATAATAAGTGATTATATGCATAAGTATATCCTTGAAAGTATGATTTTAAGAACGACTTTCCAATTTGAGCGGTTTTCAGGGTATGATTAATATTTGATTCATTAAATCAAAGTAAATGATCTCTATTATTCATGATAATTTTTATGGACAGATTAGACATATGGGGTTTTCCATCAAGTCCTAAGTTGAAGCTCTATAGATTAAGTTATGAATTTTTTATGTTGAGGCACAAAGTGTGTTAGTAAAACAAAGTGGGTTTAGTAAATCAATAAACTGTATTAATTGACATATTTTATGGCTAATATTATATTTTTCTCATGTAAATAACTACAAATGTTTTTAAAATAATTTTAGAGCCCCTTATACGAATATTTCTAAAATTAGTTATGATTTTTTAAAGTTGAATCGAAGATATGAAATTACAAAATGAATAGTAACCCGAGAATCAAAATGCGAGTTTTAATCTATGGCCTTAAAAATTTATTCTCATGTCCAAAGGCGCATTGGACTATGTAATTGGAGGGCGTTACAAACTCAGATAATGATTTTTTGTCAATAATTTTCATTTTTTAAAATCAAAGTTAATAAATTAGGATTCATGAATGTCAGTTAACATTCAAAATTTCAATGTATAAATTCTTTAATTTATTGATAAAACTGACAGTTAAGAGTTAGAGTGCTAAAAAAGACATGTTTTATATAAAGCGAAAAATTGGGGGGAAAGGTCGCAATATTGTTTTAGGGTTAGTTTAGTGTCAAAAGAATGAAAAATTATTAATGTTTTAGAATTGCATGAAAACAACCATTATGACTTAATTTTGTATGAGAATTCTAGAAATCAAGATTGTTTTTAAAAATCCATCCATGTGTGGCTAGAAAGACCACATATTGTTTTAGGGCTAGTTTAGGATCAGAAGAATAAAATTTTGCGCTCTATCAAAATTTCTTAACAATCTTCTTAGCTCAATTTTTCATGAGGGTTCCTGAAAGCAAGATTATTTTTTAAAATCTAGCCATCTGGAAAGACTAGTTTACAGTCAGACAATGAAAATTTTTCTTTGTCTCAGAATTTAACAACCTATAAGGCTTAAACATTCTAGAGGATTTCAAAAGTCAATATTATTTTTCAAGATTAATCTATTTGGAGCTAGAAAGGTCACACCTAGATAAAATGAATGGGCGTTTCAGGTCCATGACTTAATGACATGAGTCAAAGTTTATAGCCATAGCATTTTATGTTTGTTTTTGAATAATTGTGTATTTTTCACCCATCCATTGTTTATGGTGTCAGATGCACTTTCTACAAAAGATAAAGGGCATTTTTGAATATTTAACCTTTTTAATATTTCATTAATATTTAGTAATTAATCATACAGCCTCAAATCGATCATTATTGCTGCATTTCATATATATTAAGAATAGCATGCCGTGCATTTGAGTCCATATTGAGGTTTCTTTTCTTAATTCTTAGTTAATATGCAATTTGGCACGATGGGGAACTTAATTAAACACATAAAACTACTCTACTTTTTTCACATCAGATAAAAGTATTAGGGAAAACCCCTAAAAATACCACATGAATTTCATAATCCAAAATTGGTCATGTGAATGTGAAAATGATAACTTGGTGAGAGGGTGACAATTAGGGATTTTTAAGGTATTTTTACAAAAAAAAATGTCATTTAAAAAAAAGATAAAGCCACCATCGTAAAAGCACCATTGTTAACTCTCCGCCGAAGCTTCGTTGCCAAGTGGCAAGCACTTGGTTGAAGCTTTAGTCACCAGCTGACAAGCACCTGTGGCTATTTTTTGGGCCACCAATTTTTATTAGTATAAAGCTTTAGTCACCAGCATTTGGCCACAAAGCCTTTATTAGTATAAAGCATATAAATATATAACCTATGTAATAATATAATGTTTTACTTAATGACTACACTTGTAACGCGAATGACAATATTTATAGATGCATTTACAGCAAACAACCATAAGTAATTTTCCCAAAGTATTGCTGGTAGGTAACAACAATAACGGTTCCGTACAAAGACCTCCATCAGTTGCTGGACGTAGCAGTACAGTATTTCTGACATCATTTTAACATTCCATTATAAATCAACAGAGATTTAATGAGGATAATGGAGGCTAGATGGACTCCCTATCAAATGAGGCTTAGGCTTAGCCACTTAGAAAAGCGAAAGGCTCCACTGGACATGGTGAAGACAGAAACAGCGATGGCAAGGACATCTCCATGATCAACCATGGTGAAATCCAACAATCGCGGGAGGAGTGAGACGGAAGAGAGGACGGACTACAGTGGTGAGAGAGATAGGATGATTGTGAGAGAGAGTGAGAATGAGATGGAGAAGCCAAAAGGAATGATGGGACCCCCCAAGAAGTGACATAGGATCCCCCCTTCAAATGAGAAGTCGGAAACAAGTATTAGTTATTGCCTTCCAGCTCTGTTCATTTCTAGTTGCTCCAATACCCAAAAGGGCAGTGTTTTCTTCAATATGTTTCCGGTCATTTTTAGCATTTAATTCCCAAAATGTCCTTCACATTAAACCCAACTACCCAAGAATGATGTAATATCAAGTAATTAAAATGATATATATATTTAGGGATTTAAGAAATGATATGAGATCTCAAATTAGCAATTAATCCATACAATGACTTCTTAATACAATTAATGTAATATCCGCATTTTCTGTAACTTGAATTAAAGGCTAGACCGGTAAATTACATGATAATCTAAGACCCATAAATAAGGAAAAATATAGAGGAAGATGCCTAAAAGAAAGAAAGATCATAATTGACTAAGTGCCTAGTCTTGAGAAGTCTAAGTGAAAATGACTAAGGGTAAAATGGTAACTTGGCCTACATGATAAGGGCAAAATGGTCATTTTAAATTAAAGATCTAGGGCTCACATTGTCATCAAATAATAAGGACATTTTGGTAATTTGATCAAAAGTCAAAGTTGACCAAAAATGTCAAAAGTCAACCAAGGGTGAAGTTGGAATTAAGAAAGAGTAGAAAAGGTGATGCCATTTTGGTGATTATGGCAAAAGTAGAAAATGTAGTGGCATTTTGGTGATTATGAGTAGTGGCATTTTCGTAATTAAGAGATTTCGGACTGAGGAATAATTATTTGAGGTAGTAGGAGTCCTCAAATATCAGAGATCCAAACTGAGAAAAGTTTAGTTGGGTCATAAAGTAATTAACAAAATTATTACCCGGTATCCGGTGCGGGCAGTTTCATTGTACGGAGAACAACAGTGCCCGAAAAGCCCGAAAAAGTATTTTCTTAGAAAATTAATTACGGAAAATCCAGGAAGAATTTTGAGGAATGGAAAAGAATTTGAGAATCAGGGAAAAATATAGAATTTTTCCATGTCCTTAAGTCAAATTGGCCGCCGGAAGCCCGTTTTACGGTGTTACACGCAAATCGAGGAATCATGATAATTTACTAAGCGAGCCAAGGGTATTTTGAGGAAGGAATGACACCACCTAGGCCTAGGGAATGTTGCCACATGAAAGAAAGGTCTCAGGAAAAATAAAAAGGAAAATTTCTCGAATAAAGGATATTTTACAAAAATGCGTGCACCGGATCAAGTAACTGACCGGGCAAAGGCCTAGTCAACCCAACCAAGCTTCCAAAGGAAGCCAAAAGAGCACTTTTCAGCAAGAAATGAGACAAGGACAAGTGGCACAATGTGGATCAAGGATTTCAACTCTTGGCCTCCAAGAATCAATTCCACCACACAAGTTGCAAGGGGCTTTTCACTTAAGTAATTTTTCCTCTCTCTTTCCTCTCATAATTCAAGCCACCCTCTTTCTCTCTCACCATCAGATTTTTCTCCTCCTTTTCTCTAGAAAACACTCCCTCCCCACGCAAGGAAGAAGAGGTTCAAGCTTCCACAACATAAGGTAAAGGTTTCTAACAACCAAATCTTCCTCTTTTCTCAAGCTAGCAACCTTCTACTACCTTCCTCTTGAGTTGTTCCTTCAATGAGCCTCTCTTTTGGGAAGAGGGTGGCTAGGACTTCAAGAGTCTAAAATGGGAAAGAGAAGGTTTTAAAGGTGGAAAATGGTTGCAAGTTGTTTCTTGAGTAGTACGAACTTTGTTGTTGGTGCTTAGTTGGTGTTGTTCTAAAATTTTGGGAAGCTTAAGTTTATGGGGAGGTGCTGCCCAAATTTCTTTTGGTATAAGGGAAGGTGTGTTTGAGTAGATCGAAGTTAAGAAAAGGGGTTTTGGAAGCAAGGAAACACATGGTTTCATGAGCAAAGTTGAAAAACCCTTCCTTTCCTTATTTTTGCTGTTTTCATCCAAGCTAAAGGATAAATAGAAAGGCTGTGTTTTTGAGCATTTTGATGGTTCCATTGACTTCAAAATGATGTTTTGTGTAGGGTAAAGCAAAGAGATGGATTTTAGAAGCTTAAAGGGCCATAAAAATCAAGCCTTGAACTTGTAAGACTCTTAGAAAACCAAAAGGGGGTTTATTGCGTTTTTACAAGTTTTATGGTATCTTAGTGGTTGTATGTTTATATGAGTATTATACCATGATTGCTAGGGATTTGAGACCTCCAAGAGCATATTGGAAAGGTTATTCAAGAGAGCCATAAAGTAAAAAAGGAAAAGCTAGGATCTTGAGGTAGCAAAACTACTAATCTCCTTTTATGTTTATGAAAATGATTTGTGAATGTTACATGAACTTTTATGATGAGTAAAGTGCATGACTTGTGTATGAAATGTGACTTTTGTGCTATGGCCATATGCATATTCAAGTGAAGTTTATGCGTCACATGTTTAGATATTTATACACATGTCATAAAGTTATGTATGTACATTCACAATGTCTTGATTATGTGGTTTTGCTATTGGGATTCCCAAATCTCATTCCCCACCCACTAACCATGTAGGTGCAATCTTAAGCAAGGGTAAGGAAAAGATTATTGATGCATGAAGAAGTTGCTCTTGCTTGCATGGTTTTGTGTAAATATTTGAGTTGTTAGCTCTCTTGAAGTTTTTGGTTGTTGTGGTTGTAACTCTAAACCTCTACACAAGGTACCATGTGAATGTGTGATGATGCATACCTAAAAATGGACTAAAACCAACAAGGAATGGTAAGGGAATAGTCATGGTGTTAAGGAACCAAAAACAGATTTTGATGAATTATAACAAAAATTGGTTTTCAATGTATTTTATGAATGTCTGATTTGAGATTTTCAACTCGTAACTCCAGCGTCAAAGGGTGAAAAGAACATTTTATGTAACCCTCCTATTTTACCCCTATATCCTTATATTTGATCACTTATGAACCACTCTTGGGCTTTGGATAACTCAATTTGGCCTCTTTAGTGAACTTGAAAATTTCAAAAATGTTGTTACTGTTCACTGGCCCATTTTCCATATTTCTGACCCAACTTTGAAAATTCATCATTAATTCTATAAAACTCAAAATGGAGTGGTTTTAATTTCTAAATTTATCTTATTAAGTGATCTATATGGGAAAAATACTCATTGGTTCCAATCCTAGCCCATTTGAATCAGTTTATTCCAAAATCGTAGCAATGTCCAAATGGTTACTGTCTGTTTTTCCAGTTTTTCCCTTAACTTTGGAAAATCATATCTCTAAATGTATACATCCAAATTTTGAAAACTTTATATCAATTTAAAGCTTAGGATGTTTAGTATTTAAAAGAAAATTTTTAGATCATTTGGATCTTGTTTGTTATTTTTCCTTGATGTCTAAAACAGGTCCTTTTTCAGGGCCTTTGGAACCCATTGATTTTGAAATCTCACTTTTCTTAAAAATTACCAAAACCTCATTTTGGTTCATAATCAATCATTTTATCATGCATGGTTACTCCTTGTCATTATTTAGCTTACCTAGACCATTTTCATGCATGCATCATGTAATACTCCTTAATCTTTACCTTTAGCTTCATTAAATATCTATTTGGAAGCACCTTTAGGCCTTTAGTGACTTAGAGTAACCAAAGAGTGAAAAATAAAATCTTCAAGTTTAGGGTTACTATTCACAGATTTTTGGGCCAACTTTGAAAGTTCATAACTAATTCTAGAAAAATCGAAATTGAGTGCTTCCAATTTCTACTTGAAGCTTATAAGTTCCTCTATAAAGGAAAAATACTCATTGAGTCATTAGCTTGTCCAATT
>JANTPZ010105242.1:0-21441 GCA_025593235.1 Vachellia pachyceras
ATGGCTTTGGTAGTTGGAAGGCATTGGGGAACTTGGGCGGCTAGAAATCATTGATGAATTTTTGGCTGCAAAGAAGAAGATAACTACTGTGTTGCTTGAATGACAATTATGTAAGCAAGCTGGGTATTTATAAAGTCAGACATTTAAAACTTACTGTGCACAGAAAGATGATTTTCTTGGGTATGACAATATAAAATTGCTCTAGTGACAGATAACTGCATGACATTATCTTATTCAATCATGGTTCCAAGAAATAGTTAATAAGCTTTTAATGGTGACAGTGACATTAGCCGAATTTACTTTAAATAACTAGACAAAGATTGAAGATAATATCCTTTATCTGGTTAAGGTGATCTGAGAGCATGTATTTTGGAGTAACACTATAAGTCTACATAGTCATCACATTGGGAACACCGTTTCTCCAACGGTACACGCAGTTAAGACAAAATCATCTTGAAATATGTAAAAGCCATATTGAAATCCATAAAAACCATTTTGAAAACCGTAAAAACATCTTGAAATCCGTAAAAATACATTGGAATCTGTAAACTCATTTCTTCCAACGGAATTCCCTAAACACACCAATTGGTACGTTGCTACTACTTTTTAAATTTTTTTTTGTTGAAAAGTATTGCTATTGCAAATTACCTGTGAAATTATTGGGAGATTAGGCATATGTTCTACATAGACATATAGGTTTAGAGGTGGGTAGTACGGTTGCATTAATGTCGCTCAAAATGTGATCAAAAGGAGTTCCACACTTCCACCACAATTAAACTAGTACAGTTGTCTTAGCATTGAGAACGATCATATGAAGAAAGCATTTTCCATAAATGGCAAGGGGCATGAAGTCCTGCGAGATGAAGGGTTAAGATTTTTTGGGCTGCTAGCAAAACTAGAAATATTATTTCTGTTGGCTATCCTATCACCTCACTCTCTGTCATATGATGCCTGATGATTTTCATGATGATGTTTACTTTCTTTTTGCCTGCAATTTCAGCTTCAACCACCTTTTACATGTGCACGTGCCGAATTGTAATTGTGCTTCTCAGACGTGGCCCACGCGATGAGGTAGCTAAAGATATATGAAAGGGAAGTTTCATATCTCTCCAATGACTTGCGTTAGTTGTGAGCTTTTAAATTTTACTTTATCTCTGTCTTTTTCTGTATTTTTACCTAGCTGATTAGTAAATGCGGAATTGAATCATATGGAAAGCGGCCTTTACAGATGTTTATGATCCCTCCCTCACGTGGCATGGCAAAAGCATGTATCACTTGGTTTTCATACTTGTCACCCAATGTTTACTATGCATGTCATTTCTTTAAATGCAGAAAGGTTACCTTTCCTGTGTCTTGCTCCATTCTTATTGTTAATTTTCTGGTTTCCACATCAAAATCCCCCTCACATTCTTGTTAGTTTACAGTCAGCGTCAAGTGCTTAAAATCTCATCTTAGCTGGTTAGCCAGAGATGGCAATTTTTCATGACAGCACAATCCTTACCCATGAAGAGATTGTATGGATATGCAATATCTGGTACCAAGAAAGGGTTATGGTCAGAGTCACGTATATAAATTATCAAGGGTCTAGAATTATTTTGACGGTGACCAATCCAACCCACCCAACAAGTACTATAGCTGTAGCCAGTTTTATGGCCATGGAGGACCATTTCCTTTACCCACTTGTTACTTGTCAGGTAAACTTCCGCAGGTAAAATGTGATGAGTTTGAAAGAGCTAGCAACCACTTTTTGAGCTGAGATATATTTTACATGTGTATGATATCTAATATCCATCTTCTTCGAGCTAGCTTGTTTGGCAGTAGTCATATTTAGGAGAACAGGGGATGGTTTTCCAGATTCCTACGTTCTCCACTTTGTTTTCTCTATTTTTTTCTCCCCCAGTTTAAGCTTAATTCTTTCACAATACGGAAAAACACCGATGGAATTGATCCTTTCCTACTATCTTTTGTGGCTTGGGAAAACCATTTATATCCAGGAAAAGATAAGGCAGTAAAATACATGTCTGTCTGAATCAAATTGCACCTAATTCTTAGACCCATTGGTTCAAATTTCAATTGACAGCTGCACAAGAAAGTACCCCCCACGTGAATATTCCCTGCATCTCCATGCATTCACTGATCAATAGAGTTGCTGGGATAAGGATGAAACGACTGGGCCCTGCTAGAATCAAACAATCATCAATCCAATATCCATCCATCCAATGTATAAAACTTGTAGGTAAACAGTGATTGGTCCATGTAATCATCACATGTTGCATCTTTAATTAAAATAATTGGTCCACCTCATTTATTGACACGACTAATAACATTTTTAAGTACATCGTTAATGAGTTTTTATTTTTCAAAGTAGTTTCATTTCTATTGATTGTTTATGAATTGTAGTTTCATTTCTGCTGATTATTATGGGTATTTTTAAATTAATTTTTTACCATCATTACTCATCCATTATCTAATAGATAAAAGAGTAAAGTTTTTTCTTACAAAAGTACCTATAAAAAATAGTAAACTATCTATTTGTTTTGTTTTGACTAATTTGAGTAGTTGGTTCAATTGGGTGGTTTCTTAATAATGATTGGTTTATTTGGGTAGCGAATTTCAAATGATTTCAAAATCATTAAAGCCAAAATATTTTCTAATGTAAATATGTAATCTGAATGAAATTTGAAGTCTGAATTTAAAAAATTTTATTCGACCATTTATTTTTTTATCCTTTCCCAATCTTTTTCCTTCCCAGAAGATATGGCTCTGTGCTGCTCCCTGTCTCTTAAATTATGTGATTTCTTGCTTGATTTCACTCTCCCTTCTTCCCAACTAACATTACTTTTGTAGCATGATCTCTCTCCTGTCTTATCAGAATCTTCCTCCTCTTCCCAGCCATCATCTTATGGCGATCAGGTGACCAGCGATACTAATGCTGAGATTACCTCCGGTGGTTTTGGTTCAGTAAGATCTAACCTTTTTGGTTAATGTGATAACTGTCTTTTCCAGGATGAAGGAGTTAGTGACAGTTCTAAAAATGTCTTTCTTCTAGTTTCTTCTTCTTGTTGTTCTTTTTTGTTTGCAATTGCAAAGGAGAACCTAAGCTTGAAGATTACAAACTTTCTCCCACCATCTAACATTGGAATGTTTTTCATTTGCTTGAATAATCTCATTGATTTTTGTATTTTAAATATTTTTTCCAAATGATTAAAAAATTATAAGGTGTCTTGTAGAGTTCAACCAAAAAATTTATAACTTCATGTCTTTGGAGTTGAATTGTGTAACTTGATGTGATTTAAATGGGGAGTCACATATCTATAAATCTAACTAGGTTAATTGACTTTAAGGTCATTTGAATTTTTAAATTTATGCAATTAAAACATCCCAAAACTAAATCCAATAAGGCTAATTAAAAATTTGATGTTAACCAATAAATGTTGAAGTGAAGTATATATTTAATTACAATTATCAACGTCGACAAAAAAATTACTATTTGCAGCAAGAGTAAAATAAATTAATTGGGGCATTTGAAAATGAATTAAATTTATTTAACTGATATATAACTATGACGTAATGGTAGTAATGTTATATTTAGAGTTCTTTTCTTGGGATGTGGGGCTGTGCCAGACGGTTGGCAGCGATACATGTAATTGTATATATATTGTTGATTATTTATAAGAAGATGATCAGGTTATAAATGGAGTGGAGCAATACTTACTTTGACATTAGAAATTATAGATAGATTTAATAAATTGCTAACATATATATTTATGACAAATGACATGTACTTTAATGTTGTTAATTGTTAATAGATGTATTCTAAATATTGCTTATGTTTGAGTCCATCATATTATTGAATTACTCAGTTTGTATATTTTTATAAACAATAATTATCTAAATCGTACAAAATAAATTATTGGTTTAAGTCGGTTGAACCCAATAAATGTGGATAGACATAATTTTTTCTTCCAAATGTGTATTTATTCATGGAGATGATGAGTTAGAGAGAATTAGTGAGAAAAATGCGATAGGCATCTAATAAATTGGGAGCCAAAATATAAAATGCACTGAATTTTTTTTTAAAAAAAACCAAATTGTTAGTTATATAGAATTACCCTTATATGAAAAAATACTGTTTATAGATAGAATTAAACGGATTACACTCTCCAAATTGATTTTATATGATTTTAATGTTGTTTATTTAATTTATTAATTTGTCCAACATTTTCACATAACCATGCAATGCACAGAGTTATTAAGTCTTTTGTTTAACTATAAAAGCTGTGAGTTTCAATCAGATTTTTCTTCTTTATCGTGCAGAAATTGGATCCCATCACTTCTGGATATGGTTCCAGCACTTAGGCCTTTGACACACCAAGTATTATACATAGTTAACTACATATAAATCAGTTTGCATGTTTCAACTTTTACAAAATATATCCTCTTATGAAATATTCAATTTTTTGGCTGTTATTATTAATGACATTGCAGGTTTCAATATCTCAGAGCCATCATCTCATAGTGGTATAGTTACTGAATAATGTAAAAACAAATTAGGAGCTCTATTCCAGTTTAGATTCCTAAGTAAACCCCACTATCAATAGCCTAGAGCAACGTTTTGGGAGGCTTATTTGAGGAGGCCGTTTGCCTCCTCAGAAGTCATTTTCGCGCAAGTTGAGATAAAACTTCTCTCATATATTTACGTTGGAATCTGTGATCGTTCTCCCAACGGAATTCCCAAACACACCCTAGACGTCTGAGTTGAATGTTAGTGGCAGAAAGAGAAGGACCAATAAACGACAGCTAGTTTCAGCAATGGATTAATGGTGGAAAGTGTGGCTGACAATGAAGGAACAATGTCTTTTATAAAGAACCGATCCATGTCACACTGATTAACACTGCCTAAATTCTTTTCATTTTGCAGTAACATATCTTTCAATCCTCCTCCTTGATTTGATATGTCAAAAATTGTATTTTTTCCTTTTTTTTTCTTGCAAAATACAGTGCAGGTATTTTTCTTTTCTATGGAAAATAATTATATTTGAAATGCTGTCAGATACTATACATGGGCACATCTCTTAAAGGAGATTCAAATATTAATTCATCATATTGTAAATGACTAATTACTTCAATTGGATCCAACCTCTAGTGTGTTTGTAGTTTGTTTTTCCCTTGTTAAATGGAGGCATGAAAATAGAGGGAAGATTGCGAGTTTAATCATCTAGGGCTTAGGGCTTGAGAAGAAAAGTTATCAAATTAAAAATTTGTCTGAATTAGTTATTTATAAAAAAACTATGTATTTATTTTCTTAAAATACTCCCTTAATTATTTCCATTTGGAAACTATCCCTATTAATGAAAGGTTATTTAATATTTACGGTAATAGAAATTAATAAGACTTAATAACTCCGTGCATTGCTCGGTTATGTGGAATTATTGAACAAATAAACTAAATGAACAACATTAAAGTCATGCAAAATAAATTTGGAAAATATAATTTTTATTTTTATTTATAAACAATGTTCTCACACATAAGGTTAATTTTATCTATATAACCAACAATTTTTTTTTGAAAAAAATTAATGTATTTTATATTTTGACCCCTTAATTTATTATTTGTTTCTCTCATATTTTCCCACCAATTCTCACTAACTCATTATCTCCATAAATAAATAAATCTATATTCAAAAGAAAAAAATTATTTCTCTTGTACAGTTATTGCTTTTAACTGATTTAAACCAAGTTTAGCAAAAAAAAACTTATTTAAACCTATAGTTGATTCTGCATAATTTAGATAATTATTGCTTACAAAAAAATAAATGGAGTAATTCAATTATATGATGGACCCAAAAACAAGGAAAATTTAGAATACATCTACTAATAATAATCAACATTAAAACATATGCCATTCATCTATAAGTACATGTTCGCAATTTATTGAACATGTCTATAATTTCTAATATCCGATCAAGTATTGTCCAATTTGTAAGGTGAACATTTTTTTTTACGAATAATCAATAATATCTATAGAACTACATCTGTCTTTGCCAACCACCCCACCCTTGCCCCCTAGAAAAAGAACTCTGGATATAACATTATTATCATCATGTCATAATTCTTTACCGTTAAATAAATTTACTTCATTTTCAAAAGCCTCAATTAATTTATTTTACTTTTGCCACTAATTGTTATTTTTTATATATAGTTCACATGATCATTTATTTATTTGGTTCACAACAGTTTTTTATTAAATAAATTTACTTCATTTTCAAATTCCCCAATTAGCTAGGGTTTAGGGTTTATAGGAAAAAAACTTGTACTCTTTTATTTATTAGACAATGGATGACTAATTATGGTAAGAAAATTAATTTAAAATACACATAATAACCTATAGAAAGGAAGCTACTACCCATAAACAACAAATGGAAATGAATCTATCTTGAAAAATGAAAACTCATTAATGACTTAATTAAAAATATTATTAGTTGTGTAAATAAATGATTTGGACCAATTTTTTAATTAAAGATGCTGCATATGATGATTAAAAGAGAGGTACAAATTTTAGTTATATATTTGATTTGATGATAAAATTCTAAATTTAACAGACGAAACTTATTGAAATTTTATGTCAAATCTCATCTCTTTAGTAACTCTCACGAGAACATAGAAAGTAAGTTGAATGGATGATGCAGGATAACATGTCTAACCATTAAATTTTTGTTTGAATTGACCATCTTAAATCATGCTTGGCGTATAGATAGATTAAAGGTGAAACACAAAAATAATCTAAACAGTATTAAATGTTATTACTTCATATCTTTAATATAAGAGTCAGTTGACTTTTTTTATAAAAAGCTAATCAACTGATTTTTTTATATTCTTCTCTAAAAATTTATTTACCTTATAAATTAATGTATAAAATAACAATATACATAAATATTACATTATTAAATGATTTATTTACGTATCATGGAATTCAACTTACCCTTCACGCCAAAGGTAGTATTATGATTGTTGCAATTAAATTAGCCTTTCAGATGATGGCCTTTACTTTAAGACGTTACATCAGATCTTGAATCTGAGTTGAAATGTGGTCACTGCTGCTTATTGGTTTCATCAAAGGGATTTATTATCAGCTTTTGTCGGCAGTAATGAATTGTGGTGGGCATAGTGGAACTGAACTAACCAATGATTGAATCGAAAAATTATTGTTCTGCAATTTCATCAGCTGACAATTCAACGGCACACGTCTACCACTACTTCCCCAGCAATACATGAACCAGTTTCAACCAACCAATAACTCTGTTTGCACGTGCTCTTTTCTTTTACACTGCCATGGAGCATGATACAGTAACTTTCTTTCTCCAACAAAGTACAAAAGAAAAACTTACACGGGATAACTTAAAAGTGATCGCGTAGGAATGTGGTGGAGAAGTACTTTTACAATCTATAAATTAAATATATGAATAATGTTATTTTAATTTATGAAAAAGCACTATTGAACATACGTTTGGGGAGTCTAAACACTCATAAACAGGCAATAAGCAATTAAAAAAGAAGCTGATAGGTGATTTAAATGGCAAACTGTTCCCTTAAAAAACGAAAAGTAAGAAATAGTTAAAAGTGTGCTTATAAAAGTATACACATTGTACCACCAACAACAACACCACTTATCATCATTTCGGCATCATCTACGTGTCACTTGTTACTTTTCAGCATCCAGCATTGAAGCTTTTGGTACATTTACCAGCTTTCCACCAAGCTTCTTATAGCTCTCTAGTGTTTGTTCACATACTCTTTAGTACAATTCCTCAGATTTCTGTACACAGCTTTCCACTGTTTTCCTTGCATTTCTCACTCTGTATTTAGCTCTATCATATAAAGTTTCCCTTTTCCACTGTGTCCAGTACTTGATTTTTCAACAAAAGGGAAACATTTGATATTGAGGATCAAATTAAAAGAGTGAGTCATACATGAGCATGGATTCTTTTGGGGACATCAAATAACCATATAATATTTTCAGGGGAAAAATAACCTGACATCAAAGCTTAGCTAGCAGTGTTTCATTTACTATGAACCTCATCAAGATACATGTACGTGCTCCCACTGATCATAAATGTAAAATCTTATTTTGTTGGCCAAAAAAAAATGTAAAATCTTATTTATAGTGTAATGCGATATTACATTCAGAAATCAGAATCACATGGAGTATAATACATGCATATACGAAGTGTCCTCGTGAAGATCAACTTCTTGGTGTTTAGTATTTCCTAACATGTTTGGACAAGTTGGGAAAGTTTTTTTTTTTTATACAAAAATTTTAGGCAGGGGGTTGGGCTCACCCACAAGCCAAGGGTAGGGCGAAATCTCCCTTCCTCTTAGGTCATACCAATGTTGGGCAGGGCGAGCCGTCAATTACCCTCAGGCGTTTACCTAAGCACCCAGGAGCTAGGATGCCTCTCCAAACGCCGTGACTGGAGCCACAACAAAGTGACCTTCCCCAGTATTGAACCCTCTCCCTTAGGTGAGAGTATCCAATACCTTCACCAGCTGAACCCACAGACGATTGGGAAAGTTATTGGAGTGAGAATAGTGAGACGTTAAGTCTGACGTGACTTCTTTAAGAGACCAATACCGATATCGCCCCTCAAAAAATAATGCCATCCATCCAAATAAATTTTACTGCTGACCCAGCCAACCACTGTTTCTACGAAAGAATAGAATCAACTCAAATATATCTCGAGGGAATGTTTCACAAATCTTCTGGATTGCTTTGAAGTTGGATGATGGAAGAATAGAATCCTCCCTTCAGCTATTTTCTTTCTCAATGGAGTCCAAGCCACAATGTTCCTCACGTTCCTCCATCCCCATTTACAAGTATATATTATTGTGATATTACATGGAAGACAAAAATAGAAAAAAAAAAGATTATTAAACAATTCATATTTACTCCATCCTTAGCCTCTTTTTTTTCCGAACTTGCAAGAACAAAGAACTAGCATTCAGAGTTACAACTAGCAAATCCATGTGTAGTTGAGGCAGGCAACAGAGAGTAACTATTGATGACAGGTGGATTCCCTACTGGACAAACATGAACTCTTCACAGCAATGAATCCAATATTTGAATGGTGCCTCGCCCCAAAAAAAATACTCAAATTAGGAGGGTCTGGAAAAATATGACGCGGTCGACTGCAGGAAAAAACACTAAATAAAAATAGAATAGGATATAATTGCACTTTAATATTATGTAAAGCATCTCAATACATCCAACAACCAAAACAACGCTCCTATGGCATCTAAATTTGGCCGTTACTGTGTTGCTCTACAATTCAAGGGCTGCAAAGATTCTTGAGATCCTCCTCCTTAGCATACCAGGTTGGTATTATTTTTGAAACATGTGGATAAAGATCCTTGTACGAATTCCTAATGGTTCCTTCTGCAACTCCGGTGGCAACTGATATATCTGGCACCAAATCAAGTACATGTATGGCAATAGCATAGCAATTAGCTCATAAATGCCCAGATAAAGAAGAAGATGAAAACTGTTTACTAGATAAATTTACACCAATTTAATCCAAAATTTAAAGCCTTTCCATAACTGCATATGAAATTTAAAAGACAGTTTTCATAGACAATGGAATCCATCAATGCATTTATACTGAATGTGCCTCCAGAGCTAAACTTCTGCTCTGAGTAGAATAACAAACCTTTTAGAGGTTTCTTATCATCCGAAAGTTGGGTTACGATATATATAACAGCCGCAGCAATAGATATGGGGCTCCTCCTGGAAGATTGTAAATCTATTAGAATATAGTCAAATCTATTAGAAGATACAGTGACACGGACCATCCCAATTATTAATAAGAAGCACAAACTGCGGAATCTGTATGTTTGTGAATGCTAGGTATGGTGCAATACGAGTTAATGATTACAAAATAGCAAATGTGGGTCCATTCCATGAGTAATGTAATTTCCAATGTCCCTAAAAGGTCAATTTATGGGGAACTGGGAGTGAAAGCCCAGTTATTATATTGAAAAAGGAAACGGAAAAAAAAAAAAAGGAGTGCGTGCTCAGTTACATTAGACTTAATCATAAAGACAAATGGCAAATGCATAATCTACACAACCCTTATCTAGCGTTAACAACTACCTCTTGTCCTTATTATAAAACACTTTCTATAATGAATTAGTGGTCCTTGTTATAAGTCACTGAGTGGCGTATTGATTGTATTTTTTTAAACATTGCCCCTATTTAAAGTTTGATACAATTTTCCTTTGTTGTTTTTAAGAGATATTTTGGTTAATAACCTATCCAAGAATTTTGTCTATGATATAGCACAATTAAGTTGTGTGATCTATGTAGCTGTTGTAAGATGTAATTCATGGTTTTAAATATGGGTAAATTCAGAAATTTATTTCATTTTCAAACAAATTCAATGACTTAGCTGCTACTAGTTGATTTCGGTGAGGAGGTTGGAAATGCCTTACAGATACAGTAAGGACAAGAGGAAGTATGCATTTTATCATGGTAATACAACTGAGATTTCACCTCTCACTTTTCACACACAGCACTCATCAGAGTCAGACCACAAGATCTAATATATTTCTGACCCATAATCTCACCCTAAGCCCTGTCATGAACGGGCAAATACAAAGTTAATTGGCACAGCCAAAATCATTTTAAAACTGTCTTAAGTTAATATACTTATTTCATTTCCACACACAGCAATATTTACACCTTCTACTTACTACCAGCTATTTTCCTTGTAGAGGCAACACTATATTTTTTAAACAAAGTCAAAATCAGCATTCGGCAATCAGCTTATATATTACAGCATAATTATATATGTGTAAACAATATGACAAGCAAACTTAGTATTTAACTTATGACCACTGTTTCAGTAACTAGTAAGAAAATACAAAGGTTAAAATGCAGATTTGCCCCCGAAGTTTTTGCTCAGTATCAATGTCACTCCGAAAGTTTTGTTAGGAACAATATTGCCCAGGAAGTTTTAAAATAGAGCAATGTTCCCCTTACAGTTAAAATGTCAATGGTCAACATTAATTTTTTAACAGTCAACGCTAGTTTTCTAAAGGAACGAGGCATGCTCCATTTTAAAACTTCCAAGACACTATTGCTCCTAACAAAACTTTCAGGGCAACATTGCTTCTGAGCGAAACCTTATAGGGCAAATTTGCAACTTAGCCCAAATACAGATCCAAATTTACCTTATATCAAACTCTTCTGATTTCTGCACTGCTTCTTGAGCAGCTTTAACGGCTTGATTGTTCATGCCAAGATTAGAACAAAATCGCCTCTGCAGATTATGATGAAACTAATATTAATGATACTAAATTAGAAATAAAAATGATGAAACATGTTTATTAAAAGAATGAATAACCAATCAATAGGCCTAAGTCACAAGATGTGCTTCAATTCAACAAAGAAAACTCACCATAAAATCCCCGGCATGTATTGTTCCCATTTCCACTGACTGACCATTCTCCAAACCCAGCTGCTTCACTATGTATTCTTTTGCTCGGCCAATTTCCTTCTTTGTGGCTCCATTGGCAACAGAGCAAATTTCTAGTTGAAATCCATAGGTTCAAGGAAGCCCACTTACAAAGGGAAAGATAAATTGGAAAACATCCAGATGTTAAGAGAATCATAGGATGTACCCTTTACAGTGCGTGGCTTGTCCTCTTGTCGACAAGCAATGTAGAGGCAAGCAGCCAATAATGCATCTTGATTTCTTCCTCTACTAGACTTCTGATCTTCAACCCTCTTGTATATCTCATTAGCTCGGTCCTTCAAATCAAAAGCAGCACGAAAGAAACAAACTTGGTTAGAATTTAGCCACTGTAATATATAGAAGCACTGTTGAGAGACACTTTCCATTGTAGCAGCACATAAACATACCTAGACCAGCACTTTCGGATAAGTTCCAGGATCTAGAACTCATCAGTCTCTTCTAATTTCTCTCCTTAAGCAAGCATCTCACTTAATGGGAGATAAAAGAAGCCAAAAGTAAAGGGGGATCTCCCAAACTCAGAAATAATACTCATTCATTTCATTTCATCGATGATTAATCTAGAATACAACTAGGATATTTATAGAGGAAGGATAATAACTGACTCCATCTAATTCCTTCCATGACCCCACTAACTCATAACTACCCCACTAACTCCTACATGCATAACTGACCAAATAACTAAACAATTACATAATTAATTAATAATTGAATAAATACATAACTAATTAAATAATTAAATAAAGACTTAGTCAAACAACTAATCCTATTCCTAGGATCCTATCACTTTCCAATATCAATCAGAATCTAGCTATCATTAATTGTCTTATGAAGAACACGTCTAATTGTTTGAAAATAGATATGCCCATGCAGTCTTTGGGCTCAAAAAAAATACCCACACGGGTTTCATTATAGAAAGCAAAGCTTAACCCATTTATCTTGTTTTCAGTGGTAAAGTTTTATCTTCCACTTAACGACTTCTACAACTTGAATCAATTTAACTAAAAAGTTCGAATGCTGTAAGCCATTTCAGAAGTAACATTATGGTGCCCTATCAGAGTTCACAGAATGGCGTACCATAATAGTAACTAGTCTATAATTTAACAACTACTTCACGAACGGAAGAAATAAAGGGATGGTAAAATTTCCGTAAACTTCTCAGCTGAGCTTCCATGCCCAAAGTCAATCACGAAAATCACATGCAAAGCATGAAGATATGTAGGATCATGAAATTACTGCAGAGATAAAAGTTGTCCAAAATAAGAATATGCCATACCTTAATAGTTGCAACGAGTCCCAACCTGAAAAATTTATCAACCACCACATTAGCTGATTATTCAGTTAACTCATTTGAAAAAGATGACACATAAATGCAGATTTTAAGAGAGACTAACAAAGAGATTATAAGGTGAACAGTTTTGATATTATAACGTCCATATCGTCATGAAGCTTCCAACGAATGAATTAATCAAACAAATTAAGGGGAAAAAATGATAGGAGCATTTTTCTTTTTCTTCCTTCTTTTTTCTTTCCTGCGGATAAGGAAAGTTGGAATTGTCTTACTATCCAGCACAATAACTGGTAAATTAACGTTCTTTTAAATATATAAGTTATGGTGTATGCAACCCTTGGTTGTAGCCTTTATTTAATTTCTCCCTACAAGTCACCTCTGTAAGACAGACTTCACATTATAGTCTGTCATATTGTCCATGCACTGACTAAGGGAGTTGACAAGTCATATTTCCTACTTCATAGACAAGATATAACTGATAAAGAGAAAAAGCTAGGAACCAACAATCCAAAAAATAGAACATGTTGCTGGGACAGATTTGAAGATTAGAAAAACTAACATCCAACCAGAGACACATCAGAATAACAACACCTCCATATAAATTCGGGGCACCAGGCAGACGTAGTCAATACAGAAAAATTACAATAGGGTTTGATCTGATCAAACCCTTACCCTCAAGGGCAATTTTAATCCCAATTTCAAGTCAGGGAAGTCCAAACAGAACATCATCTCGTCCATCAAATTTCTTAAACAAACAAGTAAAAGACCAGACCCACAATATCCATAAACAAAGCACAGCTAGCAGGAATTTCCAAAATATAAGCAAACCCTAACTCACCTATCAGACATAGTTGCGATGGTTTTAAAAGCCAGAATCAACCCTCGATCCGGGTTCGACCCGCGGTTCTGCCACCTGCCAAGGGAGGATGACAGAAACTCGCTGGTGGCTCCGTTGGGCTTGGCTATCAAAGTTGACAAGCCACCGTCGGCCAGAAGAGGGTTGGTGGGTCCTCCAACACGAACCGGGTCGTTATCGCCAGACTCGTTGGCGAAGATACGCCACTCGGATCCCTCATCAATGGAATGGGACTCCAGAACGAGGCCACACTCAGAACAAACAGTGTCACCAGCCGCGTGATCGAAAACAACCTCGGTCTGGCGCTTGCAATCGGAGCAAAAGGCATCAGACATGATTTTCCTCGAAAACAAACAAGATCAGGAAGTCAAATTAAATTCAATTACAGATTTAGAATTGCCAGTTAGGGCTCCCACAATAACGGGATTGTTCGATTAGCGGACTGTCGCAAAAATTTCCCGCGGATTCTGGCGGGTTATGGCCGTTTCTTCTTCCCGGGTTATGTGAGCTGAAACTGAGAGCAGATCGCGCCGGAGTTTGGTATTTATAAAGAGATTATTCGGAGGAATAAATAAATAAATGGGGCTGCCACTGCGAGGGATGTGTTAGGAAAGTCATGAGGTTTTCGTGTGATGATTTGCCGAGCTGGGCGAATGACGGTATTTGGGCTTTCTTAAGTCTTAAGGATGAGAAGCTCAGCCTAATATTTATTTTTAATTGAAAAATTTACAATCAAATTTTAAATTGGAGAATTAATGAATAAAAAATTTTGAAGATTCACTAAATTACTATAAGGTCTCAGGAATAGCTGTTGAGGTTGTTGATGAAGGCTGGTAAGGTTATTAACCTCAGCAGCTACTCCAGGAGCCTTATGGTAATTTTGTGAGTTTTTGTAACATTTTATTCATTAATTTTTTTATTCAAGACCTGATTACAAATTTCCCCCTTTTTATTTATTCTTGGTTTGCATGTGTTTCACGTGTCATTTCTATTTATATTCAGTAGTTTTGCGCACACTGGATATTTTGCAGAGAGAGAGAGAGAAAATCACTTGATGAGATGTATGCAGTGCTATATACAAGTTGTGATTTTGTTTGTGTTTTAATTGCGTTAGAGTATAAATTTAGAAAAATAATTAAAATGAAGCGTGGTGTATGTATGAAAAGGTTTTTACTCATTTCTGCAACATTGACTGCAGATCTAAGGATTTCTCAGCTAGTAATCAGATCAGGAAATCACATTTTGGTGAAAGAGTGGTCGAACTCAATAAGTCAATGACATTTGTTTACTTATGTCAATCACAAGATGTTTAGAAAAATTTAACCACATTGGTTATCATTTTTGTTGGATTCTTATCACCCTTGATGAGGTAACATGCAATTGATGATGACTGAAGAAAGATCTAAGTATATACAAACCAATATTGCTCACGGATTGCCCTCGACATTTGTTGATTGTCATAATAAATGATAATTGTATGGATTTGGGAATCCGTTAGGAGAAAAGAGTTCACGGATTCCGTTATACTTTTATAGATCACAAATTTTTTATGGATCTCGAGATTTTTTATCTTAACCTACATGTACTATTGAGAAAAAGCTTTCCCAAACATGCACAATACGGAAAGAAGTATTATGAGTCTGGTCTTTCATTTTGACGTTACTGAGCTTCAACCAGGAAATGGGAAGAAGTATGACTTTGGTCTTTCATTAGTGATTAGTGATTACTTGATTGTATTGATCATTGATTGGTGATTAGTTTGAATACTGTTGTAGTAAAATAAATTAATTTGTTTTCAATAAATTAAATCAATAGAAATAAGGGGGAATTTGGGGAAAAGTCTCCCGTTGAGAAATTAATTGTAAAATGAGACTTTCAATATATATGTAACTAAATTTTCATATTATGTGCAACTGAGTTTTTACATATGCAATTGAGCATGTCTCATTCTCTAATTAATTCTTTAACAGGGGATTTTTTCCTCAATTCTCTTTGTAATTTTTTTGTTTCAATTTGATGTTGTTGCTCAACTGGCACCAAAACCAATCTTCTCTACGATTGCCACCATGAAACTGATATCAATAATAGACTTGTTTGGCGGAGCATTTAGAAAAGGCAAAAGCACATTCAACAGTGTTTTTCCGCAAAACGAGATAATCTCCTTCACATATTTACCTCGACTTACGTAAAAGTAATTCTTTACTACGTTTCCAAACAGACACAGCGACAAAGATAAGCCTCCGCCCTTGACGTTTGGTTAATCATGAGATGGGAAACCATCGAAGTACATGAGCATTCCCCTGATCGATAACCTTAGTCTTGGAAGTTCAGCTTGGTTCCAGCAATCAATCTCACTAATTCATAAAGACTGATTAGTTGACGCTTATGATTATTGATCAGTTTGAATAATATTTCAGTAAGATAAATGGATTTGCTTTCAATAAATCAAATCCATAGAAATAAAGCCATTGTCGACCATTTTTCTTCCTTCCAATTTGCTGTTATTGCTCAAGTGGCTCATGATTTTGCTGAGAGATTGATGGTTAATTGCAATTACATATCTCTTTGAGACATCTTTGGTGGCGTTTTGGGTTGGGACGTTTTGTTTTAATTTTTGGTAAATCAACAATCCCAATCATCAAAGATGTATCCTTTTTCTACTTTTTGGAAAGTTTTTGCTGCTTTTATAAGCCTCGTCTTATGATTCAAAGACATCTCTAGATCATCTACAATGCACCAATAAGGTTCTGACTTAACCTATGAGATTTCAATGGACACCCTTATAAAGAGAGCGTGTGCGCGCGTGTGGGGGGATGTTCTTACATATCAGTTAGATCAATTTTGTATCCAAAAAAAAAAAAGTTAGATCAATTTACAATAACTTTTGTTATTTTTAAATATAGAACATTTATAGCTTCTTAAATTTCAAACGTACACTAATTAATTTCTATTTCTTGATTACATAAGCATCTCTTCAAAAATTTTAAATGAACCAGATGGTCCCTATCTCTCATTTTTAAAATAAATAATGGAATCTGCATTTCAATTTTAAATATTGATAAAGGCAAGTTTATGGAAAGTTTTCGCAATCCGTTTTCTAATGGGTCGGATTACAAATCGGGTTTTACTAGCTTTCTTCGTGCATAATTAATGTTTGTTTGTCTGTAAAGCACTGTAAGAGATGAAGCCCATTTTTCAACTATTACCTTTCTTTGTTAATAATTTTCAGATCATTGTATCAAAAAAAAATTTTCAGATCACTTGAGTTTCCCACTGGGCCAATGCATTTGGGCCAGCAGGCCCATTAACTTATGGGTTCAGAGACACTCGGGCAGGGAATGGTGGGACTGTATCATGGATCAGGCCCATTATCGTAAGCCTAGCCTTGAGCGACTGTTTTATTCACCAGATGCATGAGAGTTACTGAACGGTTGGTTGGATCAAGTGATAAGCGGCTTATTCCAGCTTAAGTAAGGTCTCGAGTTCGAGTCCTTGTGTATGTAGAAGCCACCGTTGAGAGACTCACCCACCATTTCCAGGTGCGCGACGCGGGTTGGATCCGGATTAGTCGGGGTGAAACTCCGAAAACCGGGCAGGAAACAAAAAAAAAAAGATGCATGTGAGTTGGGCCGCAAAATAATGCCTTTCAATCTCAGACCAAACTAATGGGATGAGTTAGCCCATCAAGAAACATGTGGAATTAATATTTAGATTTTAGAAGATATCGTATTTTAATTATATTTGATTTTCTTATCGTGGTTTTAAGATTTGAGTGAGGTTATAAATAACCTTCACATGTTTCATTGTAAGCAGCATTGTTGACTTGAAGAAATAACATCCCCTCTGTGACTCTCTATGCCCCTTCTCCTTCTCTAATATTTCTTCCTTCTCTATTTGTTTATATTCTCCTTTTTTTTTTTCCTTCCCACTGTGCATCTTCTACTTCCCCCAAGAATTAAGGTCCTCAAAGGCACTCGCTTTGTTGTCGGTGTTATTATTTTTATGTTTGTCACTTTAGATTAATTAATTAATTATATGGACAGTTCCAGCATTGTAACTTGCCTCGCGCTTTACAATACAAGGGTGAAAGTGATGGATTCCAATCAAGTCGGAAGTGGGAATCAATGCCTTAATCAGCGCATCGCTTGATTCTCTCCAGATTATATGCGCATGAGCGTATCTATGCCATTCCCCCCAAAAGTGCCTCTAAGTAAATTTCAACAATATATATATATATATATATTCATATCTATCCCATTGTATGTCATATCTCTTCAAATATTTCCGACTGTTTAATTATTCTGCCAGAGAAAGAGGGTGGCATTTTAAAGTTGGAAAGTGACAAAACTCTAAAAAGACAGATCGCGCGAGGCGCGCTGCGTCGGGGCAATATTTCCTATTGCCATCTCATTGCACGGTGAAGACATGGATGGAAGCATTGGCTGTGTTTCTCAATGACCATGCAAAAATGTATGTTCAACGATATTTTTTGTAAAACGATGTAATTTCATTTACATATTTACCTTGACTTACGTAAAAATATTTCTATACTGTATTCTCAAACGGGTTCTTTCTTAATTTAAATTATCTAGACAGCATAATCTTATTTTTTTTAACTTGGGCAACTTATGTATAAGATTGGAACTAGTGGCGGACTCATGATCCTGATTCAGAGGTGCAAACTATTTTTTTAATAGCGGATTTAAGATAAGTGTGATTTATTCTTAATATATTTTTAGAAGAATCTGAGCAAAAATTTAGTGGGTTCAAAATTAGCAAATGAGTATATGCAAAATAAACCACACAGTAGTAATATATACTAATTTTCTGAAAGTCAGAGGGTACGGTTGAACCCACTGGACTCAGTGTAGGTCTGCCCATAATTGGAACAACCCCAAATTTGAAAAACAAATTATCACATTTATTATACACACATTCTCATGCCTCATCTCATTTTTAGCATGTATATACACATGATATGCTTAGATCAGCATTTGAATCTACCTTTAAAATGTGACTTAAGTTTTACGAGGTAAGTGAGAGACGTTCCATCACAACCTACGTGAACGTGATATTGTTACGGTATGACAAACAGATCCATACAAGAACACCTGCTATGCTATGCTAGGCTAGAATAATACAAAAATATATTTAGTACCTGTTTATAAAAGAAACTACCTTTTCAATATGATTTACAATTTACAAAGTAAATATCTGAGATAGGTTTTATCTTAATTTCAACTAATGTAGTTCTCCGGCTCCATCCCAAACATGCGCTTCATACTAAAACTGCTGTTATTATTGGAAAAACTATGTTTGATAGTTTATATATAACAAGAGGAACTAAAATAATTAAAAAAAGATTTAAATAGGAAACAGAAACCCCCAGCCAAATCGTGGTAACGTTGACACCAAATCTGTAAGCGAGGCGGTGTCCTTGTTATAATGTTGATTGTCCCCCGTTTTTTTTTATAAATCATCCGATATCCTAAGTTTATTGTCCGTCCCAAATTAATCCGGACCCTTCTGAAATATAAACACACACGCATATATTTATATATATATATATATGTATGTATGTATGTATTGGGCTAACGAATGAAGAGTCTTGTATGGTGCGGGACAAGGCTAAGATGTGACTGAATATCCAATTGTGGATTTAAATATAAATATACGTTACCATGGGAAAAATGAGGCGTCCAACCAAATATTTAAAAATGCGCAGATAATTAATTAATAAATAGACAGCAAATAAACCAGAAAATGAACGATTCCGCGTGGAATATGAGGACGTATTATGAATGAATAACCTTATTTTTAGGTTAAACAACTCTTAATATATATGTATGTATATATTTATTCGAATCGAATGAATAATAAGTAATCAAGGAGCTTGGCTGCTTGTTGACAAAAGAAGGCGCCGCCAGCACCCACCTTCTTCCCACGCGCCGTCGTCGCCATTAATCACTTTTTTTATTTTCGAATCCAGCTATTAATCACTTATGCATAAATATATCTGTGCGTGCACGTACGTGTATATGTGGTTAAAAAAAACACTTTTAGACGCTAACAAATGCGTATGTTTTAGGTTTTAGGTACTTAAGCTTATCAGATCGGTTCGGGGGAGAAAAAAGAAATGGCCTACCAAACTACGAGCCAAACTTTTTGACTTTGAAAAGGCAGTATTTTTTTTTTGTTGCCTCCATGAAAGGGCAGTATTTAGTTTCATGTATTCTTGTAATTATAAATCCAAAACCTCCTCTCTTTGTCGACAAGTATTGAATAATATTGAAACGATTAAAGACAAAAGTTTTCATTTTTTTTCATGGACCACAGGAATGGACGGACAGATTTTTAAAAGCAACAATCAATTTCATCATTTTTTTCCCTTTAATGGAAACCACAGCACCGTCTGCATTCATATTTAACGCACCATTGAAGTCAATATCTTTACCTGAGGATTAGTAACTATAGCAGTAGCATTATTTTTTTGTGCAGTGATAATTCAAACGGAGGAACCATATTGACGACATAAAAACTGTGATGCACGCTCCAAAGGCGCGTAGCTCGGCTGATGTTCAAATGGAGGAGCCACCGAGTTCCCAGAACGAAACCCAAACGCTTTATAGCATGCTATTACGCAATCTCTCTCTCTCTCTCTCTCTGTTTTTTTTGGGCAATTAGACATACCGTCTTTTACATGCGAGAAACGGTGTCGACTGTAAATCTGTAATAACTCCTCACAACGTTGAAATACAGAGCCCTCTGTTTTCATAAAACCCTTGTCGCTCTAACCTCCCTCAGATGCCTCCTTCCCCTGTTCCTTCCTTCTATCTCCAGCCATCTCCTCAAAAGCTCCCGTCTTCATCATCCCTTTCTCGGCCGTCATCTTTACTTCTCCTTTACTGTTTCATATATTCTCACCATTTTCTCTTAAAGAAGAGCCTCCTTGGCCCAAAAACAAAGACCAATACCCCCCATCATAAACTTTTCAGAGATACTGACGCCTTGTTTAACGCCTTCTTACAAGGCACTTTCTGCTTTCGTCTATTTGGTTGCCTCTCTCTGATTGCGTCGCCACTTTATCTGCAAATGGTCCAATATCATCGGTACCTTGCGTTGAAGAAGAGTGGAGAGTTCCAAAAAGATGACATCTTTGGGTGGCAAGGTCTTAACTTGGATTTCACCACCTCTTCTTACTGCAAGAGAACCAGGCCCAACTCGTTCCCTTTCTTATTTCTCGTTCTTATCTGCTGCTGCTGCTTTGTGCTAGCTCATCTTTTCTTTGGCTCTTCTTTCACTTTCTCTCTCCTCTGTAAGTCCCTCCTTATCATCTCATGCTCTCGTGGGATTTTTATTTTCCCGTTTTTTCATTTCTATTGATCCTGTTCTCTTACTTTCAGATTCCTCTGAAATCGAACATGATAGGTCCATCATGGGGTTGTATGCAAATGATTCTTCGTCATCTTCTGCTTCAAATGGTAATTATTCCCATCCCCTTTTCCTTCTTGCTACTTAATGGTTGTCTCTGTAGTATTAATTCTTAGCCCGTGAATTTATATGAAATCCATTTTGGATGGTCCATTATATTGTACTAGCCGGCCAAATGAAACCAGGCCGGCCGGATTAAGCTAAGAAAATAATGATATATGTGCCTTTTCCATGATCATAGACCGAGTACGTAACCCAGCTGAATTGCTCACAGAGCCACTTTATTTTCTCCAATGACTTGATCACAGCAGAAACCATATACTGTGATAGAAGCGG
>JANTPZ010105244.1:0-25041 GCA_025593235.1 Vachellia pachyceras
CGTGTTTCTCTTCTTCTTCCTTTTCTTCGGTGAAACTATTTTAATTCTGTGCCTTTCAAGTTAATTTTTAAATTGACCAATTCACCCCCTCTTGGTCAAATCCTACACTAACATTTGGTATCAGAGCAGGTCTCTTGTGTAAAGAACTTAACAGTTTCAAGAGAGATCTATGGCAGGATTTGGCGAACACATCATAGCTGACGGAGCATCAATCACCAGACCTTCAGCTTTCAATAGCCAAAAATTTTCCTTCTAGAAAATCAAGTTTCAAAACTTTATATTAGCAACTGACTTGGATTTATGGGATGTCTTTGAAACAGGTAACTTTATTCCGATGAAGAAGGATAAGGATCAACTTGTTCCAAAGCCACGAGCTGAGTTTGATAAAGATGATAAAAAGAAACTTCTCCTCAATAGAAAGGCTGTGCTGATGTTGCAAGTAGCACTAAATGAAGATGATTTCTTCAAAGTTTGCACTTTGCCTTTTGCAAAACATATGTGGGATGCATTGGAGATAGCTTACGAAGGTACAGAAGCTGTAAAGGAAAGCAGAGTTAACATGCTTACTACTGAATATGATCTACTCAGGATGAGAGAAGAAGAATCCATTGCTGAATTCCAAATGCTTCATACTCATCTCATCAACAAACTAGCAGCTCTCGGCAAAACATATGATCAAAGTTCACAGGTCAGAAAAATCTTAAATGTTTTGTATAGCAAATGGGAAGCTAAAGTCACAGCAATAGAAGAATCTCGTGGAGAATCAATGACTTCAATAGCTGCCCTATTTGGAAGTCTTGCTGAATATGAAAGCAAGCAGAAGTTCAAAAAGGAGCTGTCCACTATAGAAGAGAAGAAAAGGAAGGGACTGGCTCTCAAAACTATAAAAGAAAAGGAGAAAGACTCAGAAATAGAAGATGAAGAAGGAGATGTAGAAGATGAGGAACTTACGATGGTTGTAAGAAAGTTCAGAAGAATGTATCGCAAGGATCAACGGATGAAAAGGCCATTCAAAGGAGGATCAAGCAAAATAATCTGTTACGAATGCAACAAGCCAGGCCATGTCAAAGCAGATTGTTCTCAACTTGCAAACCAAAACAAAGAAAAAGAGAAAGAAAGAAAGAAGTTCAAATCCTTCAAAAAGAAGAAAGCCTATGTGTCAGGAATCTGGGGAGATAGCTCAGATGAGGAGGAAAGTGAAGCTGAAGAAGAAGCCAATCATTGTTTGGTGGCTCAAGAAGAAGAATCAGAAACAGAGGAGGTATTTACTGAGCCTAGTTATAATGAGTTACGAGATGAATATGATAGCATGCATATAGAGTTATTAAAATTTGCTAAGGAATTATTCTTTTTAAGAAAGAAAGTAAAAGAATTAGAAAAACCAGCTGAGAAATCAGTTATTAATCTTGAATGCTCTAAATGCAATGAATTAAAAACTGAGAATGAACATCTTTCTAAAACACTTGAAAAATTTACTCACGGAAGTGAGATGCTTCATGTTATTTTGAATAATCAAAGAGTTACAAATGATCGAAGTGGTATTGGATATCTTCCTCAAACTGATTTCAGAAAATGAAAGAAAATAAAAGGTAACATGAGTTATTTAAAATTCTTTCAAAAAGACGTGCATTCATCTGAACCTTACGCCTTCTGCAACTACTGTAACAAAAATGGGCATAAAACTTCTTCATGCTATTTCAAAAGAAACAAAGCTCTAGGCACGTATAAATGTGTACCAAAAGGAACTTATGTTCCCAAGGCACCAAACACTAACCGAAAAGGACCCAACAGAACTTGGGTACCTAAAACTGTTAAATGAATCCTTTGCAGGTTTGTCTTAAAGCATCCAGGGTAAATAAGTGGTACATCGACAGTGGATGCTCAAGACACATGATAGGTGACAAAAGTAGATTTGTCAGCCTGAAAGTAAAAGATGGAGGAAAAGTAAGCTTCGGAGGAAATCAATCAGGAAGAATCACAGGAGTTGGAGAAATTGCCAACACAAATTGAACCTCCGTAAAGGATGTGTATCATGTAAGATTCTTGTGGATCTTAGTAGCACAAGCAACTATCATTCAATCACTTACATGCATTTAAAAATATGTCACACAACATAGCATAGAGACAAATCTTCATCATATCATAACCTTATCACTCACACCATGGTATATCATCCAAATCATAGCAAAGCAAGTAATCATGCAATAAATACAATAAAATATAATTAAAACAATCATTGCTAAGCTATCTCTTCTCCTTACTTTTCTCGATTTCTTAAGTGTCAAGTCCCTCAATTCTTTTGTCCAATGATCCTAGATAACATTACATTAAAATTAACAACTCATTAAGACTATTGATATCCTCACTTCTTCATAACTATTATTAGCTTAATCTCTTTAACCTTAACTTTGCAACTTTGCATCTTTAGGCTAAAAAATTTGTCTAGCTTGCTTGTCCCCTATAATTTTACATGTCATTTCCATTTTTAAGCTCAAATACCTCAAAAAAAAATCCCCTTTCCATATTAATTACTCAAAACGAACTTTAAGGAATTGTTGCATAAAATTTCAATCTTTGTTTCTAATGCTTCCAAACTTGGTTCTTACATTACCCTACATAATTTTTCATTTTAAACTCATTAGAAGCATCAAAATCATTTTCCTTTCCTTAGACATAACCCTAGCCGAAACATGCATAAATGTTGGGAAAATAGATTTTTTTTATCAATGTTTTTTCCCATAATCTTGCTTCCCAACCACTTTCCTACCATTAATTAACTCAAAATCATTCATCCCTATACTTAATAAATTTCATGCAGCACCTCGTCTTAAGGTTTAGGATTCTAAAAATTCAAACAATCATTAAACTAACTCAATCCAATCATCACGTAAACAAGATAGAAGAATTCTTGTCACTTTCCAACTATTAATGATATGATTAAGCTTTAATCCATTACCAATCGTAGGCTAATTGATCACTAATCAAGGTAATAGGATATTGAAAGAGGTTAAACTAATCTCGCTCTTATTCTATGATTAGGCACGTTGAATGTAATATCCACACTTTTCTGTAAATTGAAATAGAGGTCAAACTGATAGATATGAGATAAGATAAGGCCCAGAAATAAAATTATGGAAAGAGAAGATATCAATGGACCAAAGAGACCCTGGTCAATTTAGTCCTAAGGCTTTGAAATTACTAAGAATGTAAGCTAGAGACATAAATGTCATTAAGTATAAAGACCAAGGGCAATATGATCATTGGATTAAAAGGGGTCAAACTATAATATCCACCCTTTTTCTGTAAATTGAAATAAAGGCCAATCCAATAGTTATGAGATAAGATAAGGCCCAGAAATAAAAGTGCCAAAAGAGAAGATGTCAGTAGACTTAAAAGACCCTGGTCAAATTAGTCCTAAGGCTTTGATGTCACCAAGAATGTAAGCCAGGGACATAAATGGTATTATGTATAAAGAACAAGGGCAATATGGTTATTGAATAAAAAAGGCCAAACCATCAGTTAAAAAGTTGACTTTGAGCATATGGATGGAAAGTACAGAAAAAGTAGATGCCGATGGAACGAAAAGTTGAATGTTAACCCGGTTTTAATGGTTTGAATCCTTTTAGGAACTCCAAAGTTAAGCGTGCTCGCCCGAGAGCAATTATAGGATGGCTGACCTCCTGGGAAGTTGCCCCAGGAGTCTGAAACCAAAAGATCAAGGGCAACAAAGTCAAGGGCAAAATGGAAATTACGAAAGTTACACAGTATAAGGGCATTTTGGTCATTAAGAGAAAGTGTAAGGGCATTTTGGTCATTTGAGAAAGTCAAAGTCAACGTCAAAGTCAAACAGTTGACCAAAAGTCAGAAAAATTCACAAATGCCCAAAAGATAGAGCAGTACTCACTGATTACCAGATATTCAACTGATTGTTGAAATTCGGTCTGGATAAGGAATTACGAAATTATAAAGATTTAAGGTTGGAAATATTTATTTAAGATATCAAGACTTCTCTAAGACCAAAAACCAGAATCTATAAGAATTCATTGGAATTTATAGTATTTTACAAAATTATTGCCCAAAGTATGATTAAGTCGATTTTCCCGAAAATAAGGAAAAATACCCGAAAAATCCCCAAAAATACAATTTATTACAAAAATTAATTTGGATCAATTTAGAAGGTATTTTGGGGAAATATGAAGGGCTACAATATCAAGGAAAAATGTAGAAACTTGTAAAGCCCTAAAAATGATTTATTCTAAAATTTCTCGTTTTCAGCAATTTTCAGCAGGATAAAACAATCCTGTTAATTTTGGTTTGATTAAGGGATAATTTGAGGATGATGATTTGAACATATTTAAGAGGGAATTATGGAGAATAAATGAGGAAGAAAATATCTCTAGAAAAGTAGAAAAAGATTTACCGGTAAAAAGTGCAATCGGTAGAGGTAACCGAATGGAATTCAGTTTGGTTAGTTCAACCAAGTTTTAACCATCTAGTTACTCCTTAGTTACCATGATCTAATTCCCTCCAATGAGATTTAAGCATGTGAATTAAATGGTGGAAAAATGAGAGCCCTTGTATTAACATCCTTAGTAAGGTTAAATCTCAACCTTCCATTCCATTTTAATATGATTTTATAAAAAAGCTATTTTCTCCTCTTTCTCCCACCATTTAGACCAACTTCATGGCTGCCCAATGGAGGAGAGAAGATGCCATTCTTGCTCTTGGAGAAGGAGAAAAATCCCAAGAGAAATCAAGGTAAGAGCTTGTAACCCTTAAAACTATACATCAAAATGATCCTTGCAAGCTCTTCTACAACTTCCATGGATTGATTTCTTGATTAGTCCTCTCTTTTGAAAGTTTGAAAGTTATGGTTCTTGAAGAAGAAAGTGAGAAAGAGAGGGATTTAGCAAGGTTTAAGGGGTGGAAACTACTCCTTGCATGATAAGGAGTAGGTTGATATATAGGTTGTGATTGTTTGGCTCTTGTTTTTTGATTTTATGAATTTTGGGATGATGAACCCTAAGGGGAGGTGCTGTCCAATTTTTCATTTGATAGGGAAGAGTTGTTTTTAAGCCAAACAACACATAGAAAACAAGTTGGAATCAAGAAATGATGATTGTATGAGTTGAAAGTTTGAAAAGAACCATTTTCCAATTTTTGGGAATTTTCGTTCAAATCTGGAAGGTGGTTGAAGGAGGCATGTTTTGATGATTTTAATGCTTCCAATGGGTTTAAAATGAGTTTTTGTGTAGGGTATAAGTGAGCCCAAGTTTTGGGAAGCATTATAAACAATTAAGACAAGTTAAAGTGCTCTAGGCGACATAAATTGCAAGAGGATGTTTAAGAGAGTTTTCAATTGATTCTTGCTTTGGAAATGGCTTGAGATTAATAGCCATGATGTTATATCCTATGTAGGAAAAGAATTGAAGCAAGGATTTGATTTTCCAAATAAGCAAGAGAGCTTCCAAGTTAAGGAAAAAGTTTAAGAGTAAGAGGTTGCAAGACCTTCTAACTTTACCTATCATATTATGAAATTGTTTGAAGTTGTGCATGACTTATTTGATGTGAATGAAAGTGTGAATATGTGCTTGATGTGCTATGGCCATATGCATATACATGTCTCATGTTGCACATTAATTTCATTATGCAATTCACACTTATTTATAACAATGTCATGCAACTTTATGAAACTTGTTGGAAAGTTTTACTACTGAGATTTCTTTGAATCTCATTCTATTCCACTAATCATTTTTAGGTGGAAGCACAACAAAGGGTAAGGAGGAGTGATTGGTTCTTGAAGCAAAGCTTGATGTGGAATGATGTGCTTTTTGTTGTAAACTTTATGTTATTATGTTTTATAATTGTAATGTGATATTTAATGTAACTTGTGCATGTATGATGGACTTATGATAAATAGTGTATGCCTTAAGAATACCTAATGACATAGGTTAATAGGATTAAGAAAGTTTTAGAAATCAAAATGACAAGTTATGAAGTTAAGTAGGGCTGAAATTTGACCAAGTGCTGAAAGTAAAGTTGGTCATTTCCCATACTTTGCCCTGTCGGTAAACAGAGTAAATGAAGTTCAAATGCGTTGAAATTTTATAGAAAATTAATTCACATTGCAAGGTTTAAAAAAAGACAAAGATCACTGAAATTTTATTTTTGTACAGAAAGTTATGATTGTCCAAAGTTGGCGAATAATCACAGAAAATCCTGTGAAAATGAAAAATTACCATATGAACAGTACATTTTCAATAATGAATCTGTACGAATTGGACAAGTTACTCTTAAAATGAGTATTTTTCTCTCATAAAGTAATTTATAAGCTTCAAATAGAAGTTAGAACCACTCATCTTTTATTTTTCTAGAATTATTTATGAATTTTCAAAGTTGGCCCGAAAAAGTGTGAATAGTAACTTACCTAAAAATGAAAGTTTTCAATTTAATCCCTTTTGGCATTGTAAGTTACTTGAGGCTATAAATAGGTTCCAAATCATCATAAATGAAGCTAAGAGGGATAAATAAGAGGTGTCACACAAACCGGTTGTTAAAAGTTGACTTTGAGCCCATAGATAGATAGTATGGAAAAAGATGATGCTGATGGGCTAAATAATCCAAAGTCAGACCTGGCTCAGCGGGAAAAATTTTATAAGAACTCCGTAGTTAAGCTTGCTCGCCCTGGAGTAGTGTAAGGATGAGTGACCCCTGGGAAGGACCCAGATGTCATTATACAAAAAGTCAAGGGCAATCTTGACATTTTGAAAAGATAGAAAAAGTAAGGGCAATTTGGTAAATAAGAGCAAGTGTAAGGGCATTTTGATCATTTGACAAAGTCAAAGTCAAAAAGTCAACCGTTAACCAAAATATCAGAAAAATTCACAAATGCCCAAAGAATAGAGCAAAACTCATTGATTAACTGAGATTTGACAGATTGTCAAAATTTGGCCTATATCTCTGTTTAGAGAATTTTGAAGGTAAATCGGCCAAAAATAATTATTTGAGATATCAAGAGACCTCAATCAGTTGAGTTCAGAGCATAGAAAAATAAAGTGAATTTTATATTATTTAATAAAATTATTACCCAGTATACGAGAAAGGCAAATTTCCTGATTTTAAGGAAAAGACCCGAAAACCCTGAAAATATAATTTTATTAAAAATTATTTTTAAATATTTTGCCAATCACAAATACGTTTTTCAAGGATTTTAGGCAGGATAAAATTACCCTGTTGATTTTGCACGAATTTTAAGGGTATTTTTTGGAAAATATTTTTTCCATATTGGTAAATGAATTATGGAGATTAAAAAAGGAATGAAAGATCTCAAGGAAAGTAAAGAAAAATTTACCGAAATAAAATTTTGGTTACCTGTGAAAATCATAGTCGGATGAAGTAACTGAAAGGAGACTAGTTTAGTTAGTGTAACTAAGTCCATAACCCCTTAGTTACTAAGAGATTAGCCTCATTAATTGTTACTTTTAACTAACCAACAAGAGCCAAGCATATGTTTCTCTAAGATTAATCTTATTAATTAAAATTCCATATCAGACATTTATTAATTATGGGAATATTTAATAAACCAAAAATTCACCTCCTTCCTCCTCATTTCTCTCGACATTCCACCCCCCTCCCAAGAGAGCCAAAAAGACGCAATTAGAGACAAGCTCAAGAGGAGAAAAATTCAAGGAAAATCCAAGGTAAAAAGCTAAATCCTTTAATTATATACATTTTCTTAAAGCTTGTAACTTCCTCTTCCTCTCTATGGTCTTAGAATCTTGAATAAAATTCTCTTTCTCAAGATTCCAAATTAGTGTTCTTGAAAGAGAAAGTGAGAAAGGGGAAGAATTAGAGCCAATAATTATGTGCAAAATGCTCCTTGAGTTGTAAGGAGTAGTTTGATATATATATTGTGTTTGTTTGGTCGTTGTTTGTTGGTTTTGGGATTGCAAAACCCTAATAGAAGTGCTGCCAAAATTTTTATTAAATGTAGGAGAGTTGAATTCAAGCTATATAATCCACGGGAATGAGGTTGAAAACAAGAAAATGAGGTTACATGTAAAGAAAAGTTGAAAAGAACCATTTTTCCAAATTTTGGAAAATTTTGTGCAAATCTGGAAAGTGCGGGAAGAAGTGTGTTTTTAAGGATTTTAATGCTTCCATTGGCTTTAAAGTGAGAAATTGTGTAGGGGTAAAGTGTTTAAGTGATAATTATTACATTGTTGAAATGTGTTTATGAGGATTTTAATGCTTCCATTGGCTTTAAAATGTGCATGACTTGGTGATAATTATTACATTGTTGAAATGTGTTTATGAGTGATGTTATGCTATGGCCATATGCATTAATATGTGCTTGTTACACATTTTGAGATGTCACACATTTCTACTTGAACTTAAATAATGTCATGCAATTTGTCTATGTATGTTAGTAAACTTTGCTATTGAGATTTCAATGAAATCTCATTCTTTCCAACTAACCCTTTTTAGGTGGAAGCTCATCAAATGGTAAGGACAAGCTGAATGATGCATGAAGAAAGTTTTATGTTGCTTTTTGGATAGATGTTTGGTTATGTAATTTAGTTACATTTAAACTTATGTTGTGTATTTATGTAAATTAAACTCCTACACATGGGGTAGCTCAAATGAGGTAAAATAATTTTTTAAATATATGTTAATGCATGATTAAGTATAAGTAAATGGAGTAAACAAGTAACCATGCCAAAAGGAAAGGAAATGAGAATGGCCATACTTGATAAAACTCCAACTTTGGGTTGTCGTGAATTATGGCAAATGAACTCCAAATAAGTTAAACTTTTGTAAAACATTAGTTCGTATAACAAGCTTTAAAACAAGCCAAAGACACTGAATTTGGAGTTTTGTACGAGAAGATATGATGTTCCAAAGTTGGAGAAAAAGGGAAAACCTGGAAAAATAAAAATTTACCAAATGAACAGTAGTTTTTCACGTAATAAACTGATTCAAATGAGGAGACCCAATGAGTATTTTTTCCTTGTAGAGGATCTTGTAAGCTTTAAATAGAAATTGGAACCACTCGATTTATATTTTTCTACAATTAGTTACGAATTTTCAAATTTGGTCTAAAATCCAGTGCATAGTAACATGAATAGTAACCCTAAAATTTGAAATTTTTATTTTCCATTCTTGGGTTACTCTAAGTCATTCAAGGCCTAAAGGTAGTTCCATACTGACATAAAGTGAAGCTAAGAGGGTTAGATAAGATGTGTTACATTGAACACTTTCTCTCTCTTCCTCCCTCTCTTTCTCTCTCTAGAATTAATTTTGTAAGAATTTCCCTTCACAAACATAATCTTGCATGACATTTTGAGGAGGGGGAGGGGTATTTATAGACCTTTAATTTGCTAAATGATCCTTGAATTATTTAATATTTGCAAGAGGTGTTGGCTTGATCTTGGCCCTTGATTTTAACCCCTTTCAAAATGGATAAATCCTATGCATCAAGAGTGTGATCTTGACACATGTCCATGTGATTCCATATGGCTTTGTTAGTGTAAGATTTGACCAAGGGGGTGATTTGGTCAATTTAAAAATTAAAACAAAAGTTACTGAATTAAAATAATGACACCAAGTAAGGCAAAGAGAAGATGAACACATGAGGTTTATACTGGTTCGATCCTTCTGACCTACATCCAGTTCTTAGAGCACCTATGAGCTTTTCAATCCACTAATCAGCAATATTCGAGGCTCACCAGCCTTTACAGCAGAGATTTACATTCCTCTTTTCAATGTGTAATAGAACAGAGTCTCACGCTCCCTGTTTTCTTGACAAAATCTCAACTCAACAAATTTAAGGTCCCAGCCTTGATTATCTCACAGATTTACAATGGATTTGAATGATATAATCTCTCTTGGAAGAGTGGATAATAGATTACTAAAGCTCACTGGTAATAATGAATAAAATGACAGAAGGTAGTTGAACAATAATGGCGTATTGAATTCGCTTTTTCAAATCTATATATCTATCTTTAAAGCTTCCTCATTTTATAGATGACATTTCAGCAAATGTCCGTTACTTAGATTTTGAATATCCGTTAGAGAGAAGCTTGTGTCCGTTACTCACATTGGCTGCGTTTATTGACCATCATTAATGCTTCATAAATGCTGTGGTTCAACTGCCACGCCGAAGGACATTAATGCTCGTCTTCATTCCCTAGATTGCCTGACCTGTTAATGAAAGTCTACAACATATTTATTAAGGCAAGTAATATTTAAAAAAGGTTAAACGTGAGAAAGGAAAGTTTCGGAGAGAGGTAGGCTTTGCTATCATACTGATATATTGTCAGAGAAAAATTTACTTGAGTTATGAAAGGAATACTCGAGTGATCATCATATATGCCAGTGAAAATTTGAATTTTATGAGCCAATACTCAAGTTATAATTTTTGTACTTGAGTGTTGGAAACAGTTTTGGTTACTACTCGAGTGTTTAGGATGAACTTGAAGTGAAGTATTTTGAAATGTCACAATACTCGAGTGTTGAAATCATAGTACTTGAGTGTTAGGAAAATACTTGAAGTAAAATCATTTGAAGTAGCGCAATACTCGAGCGTTCAGATTGTAATACTTGAGTATTGTTACTTCTTTCACCAGTACTCGAGTGTTCAGATAGAAGTGTTGTGTTTTTTTGAAAAAGAAGGCCTAATACTCAAGCATTAGAGAATCAATTCTCGAGTATTAACAACACTTTCATTTTGATACTCGAGTGTTTTGCTTTAAGTGTTGTGGCATGTATTGAAAAGAAAGCTCAATACTCGAGTGTTGTAAACTAGTACTAGAGTGTTGTAAACTAGTACTAGAGTGTTCGCAATACTTCTATCACAGCTCGAGGTACTGCTTCAAATGAAATTCTAAATTTTAAAATATAGCCCGATACTCGATTATTAGAGAATCAATACTCGAGTGATACTAGTACTTCCATTTGTAACTCGAGTATTTGCTTCAAGTGTTGAGTAGTATTACAACACAATACTCGGGTGCTGTCAACACTTCAACATCAATACTCGAGTTTCACATGAAAGTATTCAGTTATAAATCATTTTAAGTACCAATACTCGAGTGTTTCAAAAACATCACTCAAGTGATAATAATACTTCATCCTTACACTCGAGTTTTCACTGAGAGCACATAATCATTTTAACTTGCAGTACTCAAGTATTTGCATTTGCTACTCGATTATTCTCAACACTTTCAACAATAACTCGAGTGTTGTTTAGAAGTATTGATTTTTAACACTTGAAAAGGCTCAATACTCGAGTTCCAAAACACAATGCGAGTATTCTTAATTCTTTCATACAAATTTGATTATTTAGATGCAGAACTTAATCAACAGCAATCTTAGCTCCATAATTCTTGAAATCTTTTTGTTATCATTAAAATATGGCATCAACAGGCTTATGTCAACCTAGGGTTTCTTCATTTTTGTTTTACTTATTAGCTAGGCAAAGGTGTTATGAGAATTCTTTTTGAGAATTTTGTGATCACTTACTCAGTGTAATACCTTTAAAATTTCTCATTTAATTAGAGGTAGTTCTCTAATTGTTCTCCACCTCGAACTCTTTCTAGAAATGATCTAAATTAATTTTCTTTTGAAAACCCCAATTTTGAGGATTTTCAGGCATTATCTTTCCGTTCCGGCAAACTGCTTATAACTTTATCTTAGGAAGAATTTTTTAAAATACTAAAATTCCTAAGCTATTTTTCCTTACTTTAAAACCAAATATTAGAGGCTTCTGGATATTTTAAATAATTACATTTAGCTAATTATTTATTAAATAACCTTTAAAATTTCCGTCAAGGTTATTTTTGTCAATTTAACCTAACTGGGCCTAAATACTTATCAGAGAATTTTTCTTTATCTTTCGATGCCATAAAAATTTTCTAATATTTTAGTCAAAATTTGACCATTTTGACCAAAATACCCTTTAACTTCTCCAAATTTACCAAAATGCCATTGAATTTTCAAAATGACAATTTGGTTCCATGAATTTTGAAATTACATTTAAGTCCCTATTTTGAAATTTCACTTTGGTCCTTTACTTTTCAAAATGACATTTTTATCCCTTACTTTTTCAAAATAACCATATTGCCCTTTTTCTATATTTGGTAAAATGGCCTTTTTGCCTTTTCATTCCTTTCTACTTCCAAATTTACTCTTTCCTTGTTCTTTCTGCTTCTATATACGTTCTTGCTTTCACTTTCTTTTACTCTTAACTTTCCTTTGTTGAGCCAAATACTACAAAATTCTAGAGAATCATTTTACTTGACAAGAAACTTCGTGGAATTAAGCTTGATAGCATTTATTATTCATGCTCATTCTTCAACTTTAAGGCCCAAAATTCAAGATATAACAAAACTCGGTAGAAAAGTGGCTGGAAAACCCATGCAACTGAGGAATCTCAACCTAAGTGAGCTATGCTTCATCATTTCTATCTCCGAATCCATTTTGGGGGTGGGTTTTAAGCTCTGAACTGTTGAAAAACTAGAGGTAATAACGAATTTTCATTAGTGAATCCCTTTACATGAGTAAGCTTTGAGCTCTACATGTTGATCCTTGTCAGTCTAAGATTTGTGAGAGTATGTGTTTGATGTGCATGTGAGCGGTGCTTCGACTCATTTTCAGTTTTTTCCGAAAAAGAGGGAGTAATCTCAATTAAGGCTAAATTCAAGTGCTTATAAGTTACTGGAAGTTGGAAGTTAACATTTTGGGGGTGGGTTTTAAGCTTTGAACTGTTGAAAAACTAGAGGTAATAACGAATTTTCATTAGTCAATCCCTTTGCATGAGTAAGCTTTGAGCTCTACATGTTGATCCTTGTCAGTCTAAGATTTGTGAGAGTATGTGTTTGATGTGCATGTGAGCGGTGCTTCGACTCATTTTCAGTTTTTTCCGAAAAAGAGGGAGTAATCTCAATTAAGGCTAAATTCAAGTGCTTATAAGTTACTGGAAGTTGGAAGTTAACATTTTGGGGGTGGGTTTTAAGCTTTGAACTGTTGAAAAACTAGAGGTAATAACGAATTTTCATTAGTCAATCCCTTTGCATGAGTAAGCTTTGAGCTCTACATGTTGATCCTTGTCAGTCTAAGATTTGTGAGAGTATGTGTTTGATGTGCATGTGAGCGGTGCTTCGACTCATTTTCAGTTTTTTCCGAAAAAGAGGGAGTAATCTCAATTAAGGCTAAATTCAAGTGCTTATAAGTTACTGGAAGTTGGAAGTTAACATTTTGGGGGTGGGTTTTAAGCTTTGAACTGTTGAAAAACTAGAGGTAATAACGAATTTTCATTAGTCAATCCCTTTGCATGAGTAAGCTTTGAGCTCTACATGTTGATCCTTGTCAGTCTAAGATTTGTGAGAGTATGTGTTTGATGTGCATGTGAGCGGTGCTTCGACTCATTTTCAATTTTTTCCGAAAAAGAGGGAGTAATCTCAATTAAGGCTAAATTCAAGTGCTTATAAGTTACTGGAAGTTGGAAGTTAAATGATACATGTAAAATATTTTGATTTCTGAAGCTCTTAGCCATGAATTTCTACTCCGTGTCACGGGCTTAGTTTTTCCTCGACGCAAGCACCGTGCGGCCTAGCAAGCTTTGCTCGATCCTGAGCTCCTGAACCTGCTAGTAAGCCTACCAAGGACTAAACTTAGCTCTTGGAGAACTAAGGAAGTCTAGAGAGAGAAACTAGAGAAACCTAGTATGTACAAGTGGTTTCAAGGAAACTCTAGAGAAATCTAGGGTTCTCTAGAGAGTCCGTGACATCAGGTGCATGGAGATCTTCCCATTTTCTTTCGTTTATAGCCTTAAATCATTACTAAAAAATTATGATATACTTGCAGATTTTTCCTGTGAAACTTTTTCACAGCAATTTCCTGCAGATTTTATTTCTGTAGGTATTTACTTATGCATAAAATCATAGGTATACATGTGCGTCGTACATTTAAAAAGCATTTCAAAAACCCAGTCCCAAATTAGAGCTCCTCTCTCAGTAAACTACAGGATGGACACCTTGATCTAAATGCCTGGCCCTTCCATAAGAGCTCTTGGTCCTCCCTTTAAGATCATCTAAGTCTTATTACGATGCCACTCTTTTGTATTTTACTTGAAAGCTAGGTATTTTCTTTATCTATCCCCTTTTCCTGCTTCTTCTATTCAACTTTCTTATTATTTGCAGGGACAATGCGTCAAAGTTTCATCATAGGCTGCACGCTATGTTTGCTAGTGGGTGTGCGTTAGTTTGTGCATAAACTAGATACGGTGGCGGTGAAATCCTAAGCTATAAAGGTTTAGGATTTGACGGAGGTCAATCTATGGCTAAACGGATTAGCACAAATGGAGAGGGTGAACATGAAATATTCCATCTACTTTAATAAAAAACTTCCTTTTCTACAATCTCCGCTTATCTTTCCATCACAGGATCTCGTTCATCCTCCAATTTCATTTTCTCTATTTCATTGACATACTCTCAGGTATACATAGATTTTGACCATGAATTTGTTTCTACTTCTAGGTATTTTTTTTACTTGTTTGAATCAACAAATTTTGGATATCTCTTTGCTCTTATAGATTGCACTGCAATCGCCTTTTTCTACGAGTTAACAATGTACTATGTTAAGAAGTTAAGTGAGTAAGATTGGGAAATGGAATAAACTAAATAGAAAAACTAGGATAGCATGAAGGAATAAAAGCTGTTGAAAGGGGCATTGTAGACAAAAAAAAGAGCAATCAACAAGCTTTGCTCCGTGCTTGCTGGTGTTTTTGGCATTTTATGTGAAGAAGGAATTGATGTTAGAAATTATGCTCTAGGGCCAATCATTGTACCTTAGACATTATTTATTTTAATATATTTTCTCCATTTAATTATCATAATTTTTGCATGTTTATTATGATAATTGTATCCATGGGCAAATTATAAAGATTGTCCTAAATGTCCTTGAGTTATTTATGTGTGAGCAAAGATAAAGTAAAACCCATATGACTTTAATAAGGTATAGAGATACGAGTTAAAGTCCTAGGCACTTGTAAGAGTACAAGGTGCTGGTCCGACCTGCTATAAAAAAACTGCATTGATCAAGTTATTAACTTATCTCATATGCAATCACATTACTATGGTCATTGACCTAGATCATTATGGATTCCTACATGAGAGTCACTAAGTTTAGACTTAGTCAAAAGTCACCTTTGATCGGGTGATGATAAAGGTTATGATCGGCCTTAGGAATATTTTATGCAGATGAATGTGAATGATCAAGATAGGATTTGTCCCTTATATTAGTTGAGAGATATTACTGGGCCCCTCGTGAGTCAGTTTGAGAAATGTATGGTCATACTAGAACGAAAAGTAGTTTTCATTTCTGAGATCAGGCTACTCAGGGATCGAGAAAGTAATGGTAAATAATAGGAGGGTGACATCATACATGCCTCATCCTTGAGTGAGATATCGTGTGACAAAAGGGACGTGATGTGGATGTATGAAAGGTTGTGTCGTATTAATGATCCTCATATGATTTAGGTAGTCGTAACATCTAACTAGAGGCCACTTACGACTTATGGGCTAGTATTGAGTTTAACCCACTACCAACTTCACATAGGACAACAGGGTTACACGTAAAAACAACCCAACATGAATTTTAATTCTAGGGTTTTTCAAATCATATATATCATATATAAATTTGAAATTACATTAATATTATATAGATAATGTTAATGTATGTTAGTTTTGATATTTAATTTATTTGATAAATTAAATAACTAACATTTTTATTCGTATTTAATTATAAAGATAAATTAAATCGATTGGCTCATTGTTTGGACTAATTTATTGATATGATTTGATCAAATTAGATTAATCTAAATTTGAATTTCAGAATTTGAATATCAAGATCGGTTGCCCCGGGTTACCTGGTCCAGTTGAAAGAAGGCCAGGGACTCAGGAAAAGGCGCCGGATACCGGGGGGCTATCGGCCCAGGGGTCAAAGACCCCATGCCTGTTGTTCACCAAAAAAAAAAGATTAATCTTGAATATCCTTTTAATTTCAAATTTCAAGATTAATAAAGGATTAATCTTGATATCTTTATATCTTTATCAAATTTAGATTTTTATAATTAATAAAAGATTAATAAAACAATGTACTACCGTTGTTGATTAATGAAACAATTATTAATATCTTTATGATTAATTTAGATTTATCAAATTTAGATTTTTATGATTAATAAAACAATGTACTACCGTTATTGAGGACTGTTCGTGTGGATACCAATAGAGGGAGGTGATCAAAGAATGTTGGCTCTTAGAGATCGGATTTCTAAGAACTGCTAAAAGATTATTTTTTACTTTGAATTTTAGATGAGTTCTTGATATTTGAGGTATATGTATTGTTGATGCTTTCAAGATGAGTTCTTGATATATGGGATATCATCTTAATTCTATGTGACTCTTTCATTATATGGGAAATTATATCTCATATTGTATGAGCTATAATCTCTCATATTATTACTTTCATAATGTATGAGATATCATCTTAATTTCAGGTGACTCTTTTTTATTATATGGGAAATTATCTCTCATAATGTATGAGTTATGATCTCTCATATTGTCAAATATCATCATTTATAATCTCTCATATCGTCAAATATCATCATTCATGTTACTCCTTTTATTGTATGGGAAATTATCTCTCAGTTTATGAGTTATTGTAACATGCCTTACTTTATCTCATTAGCTTTAAAATATGCCATTACTGAACCACTTTTAAGCTTTACACAATCTGAAATGACCAAAGAATTGAAATTTCAAAACTTTTCTTGAGTTACTATTCATTTGGTTAAAAATTCCAGATTTCTAGCCTAAATTGAAAATGCATAACTAATTCTAAAAAATCAAAATTAAGCAGTTCCAATTTCTATATGAAGCTTATAATATTTCCTATAGGGGAAAATACGCACTTATACAAAACATTGCCCAATCAATACAGTTTATTCCGTGAAGTTGCATTGTTCATATGGTCATATTTCAATTTTTCTAGGTTTTTCTCTTAACTTTGGAAAGCTATAACTTCTTGTGTAGATGTTCAAATACAATGCTCTTAGAGTCATTTTAAATCTTACTATATGAACTATTTTACTGGAAAATTTCGGATTTATTGGGCTTCATTTACTATTTTTCCTTACTATCCAAAGTTGGAACATTGATAATGATGTTGTGCTTGAATTGAACTTTTGCTTTTCTTTTCACTAACTCTATATTATGCTTTACTAATGATAACATTGCATTAATATGTTCTTGACTACATCTTCTCATAGCCAAAATATGAAGGAGTTTAAGTTATAGAAGTACATCATAAAATAGCTAATAAAAAATATGCATAATGCATCAACACATGCATAATGCCTCACACCTCATCATATGAGGTCTTCTCATACCATCTTTCACTTGCCTTTGCTTACATTTACACCTGTGGAGGGTTATGTTAGAAGAATGAGATTTTAAAGAAATCCCAATAGCAAAACACTAACATAAACACCAATATGCATGACAATCATTCATGGCTTGCTTGTAGATACATGAACATGTGAGATATTAAATTTTCTAGTAACTTTGCATGCAATCAAAACATACCAATAACACTTCATTACATGTTCAAACATTAACATTTTTTCCATGGAATAAAACACAAATCACAAACAATTATCAAAGCAACTATTAGTGCAAATTTAGTAGTTCTTGCCACCTTGATTTCCAATTTGCACTTACACTTTTAAGCCTTCCTTTTTGTCTTTCCAAAGTGATTCCTTAGCAATTAAATTTCCTACATACAATATTATATCATGTCCATCAATAACAAACCAATTCCAAGCCATAAAACATACCAAAAACAAGGCAAAACTTTTCCTTGAACATTAAAAGCCCTAAAGTTCTTAAACTTGTTAAAACTAATTCCAATGCTTTCCAAATCATTTTTTCACTTCCACCCTATACAAGTTTTCATTATAAAGTCAATGGAAGCATTAAAATCATTAAAAACTCATTCATTCCAATTGATTTCAGGTCTGGATGAATAAAACAATTGGGAAAAAGTGGTTTTTCAACTTCTATTGCATGTAGTTGCAAAATCTTAATCTCTTACCTCTTCTCATGCATTATTTAACATAAAAAATAACTTTCCATTCAAATAGAAAATTGGACAGAAGATCCCCTAGGGTTTTGATATTCCAAAATGCCAAATACAAAAACAATAAACACAAACTGTACACTAGTCAACTCCTTAATTTGCATAGATTTTTTGGTACCAATTATTTTAGCTAAATCCCTCTCTTCCACATTTTTCTCTCATCAAAACCTAACTTTACAGCAAGAAAAAGATAGCCAAAATAAAAAATCTAAACCAATAGAAGTATAGAGGAAGCTCCAGAGTCAAGAACATGTAAAAGATTGCATGAGAACACAACTTTACCTTGATTTTTTTTGGAGATTTTTACTCCTCTCACAGCTGCCTCTTTCACACCACTTCCTCTCACTCCCAAGGTCTGGATCTACATGAAAAAATGGTTGAAAGAATGAAGAAGGAATGGCTTTTATGAATACTTAAGTTGATTCGAGGGTTGAGAATTGATCTTGCATATAACTTATGATCCAATGGCTCACATTTGTCCAGCAAATTCCTCTCTTTTTCTACCCTCATAATAAGAATTTATGATTTGGAATTATAAGGGAAAAATATGATCTTAAGTGCCAAGCTAAATTAATGAAACAAGTCCCACAATCCTGTACAACTTATATTGATAAAGTAACTTTATTCTGATAAATTTTGCCACTTGTTTGAAGCATTTATTCCCTCTTTTTGATCTTCAAATTGTTAGAATAGGATTTGACCAAGAGGGGCGGTGAATTGGTCAGATTAAAAATTTAACAATTTAAAACCACACAACTAAAAACAAAGTCACCAAGAGAGAAGAGAGATGATGAACGCAGAGATTTATCCTGGTTCGGTCTCCTTAACCTACGTCCATTCCTCAGGTCACCCTCGAGATTTCCAAATTCACTATCAACAAAAAATTAGGCTTCACAAGCCTTTACAACCTAGGAATCACTCCCCCTTTCTCTTCTCACTACAACAGAGTAACACACTCTCTATTTTCTATCTCACTTTCAGCCCAAAAGACTCAAGGTCCCGTCCTTGAGTTTCTCATAGATTTACAAAGTGTTTTAGCCTAAGAAATCACTCTCAAAAGAGTATATCACTACTAATGAAGCTCAGAGAAGTTATTGAAGGAATTACAGAGAATGAAAATAAACAGCGTTGAATGCTCAGATAGTTTAGTCTTATTCTCTGTATTGAATGCTGGTCCTTTTATAGACGAGAGTTGAAGAAGTGTCTGTTAGACTGAATTCAATAGATGTTACTCTCATCAACAACCAATTGGTTTCTGCATTAATGGCATTTAATGCTTATGAGTCAGTCGACGACGAATGTTGCAGAAGAATGTTAATGACTATGAACCTCGGACCACGCCTGTGATTCTTTCCTCATTGATTGTCTTGAGCTTCTGCATTTATGAGAGCAGTTAGCATTCAAAATGTTGTTACACTGAAGGGGAAAGTAGGTGTACAGTGTAGGTTGAGTTTGTCAGACAAAAAGCTGTCAGAAGACTAGTGCTCGAGTATGGCTTTCTCAATGCTCGAGTGTTGCTTAATAAATTTCAAAGGAAAGTTCAATGCTATGATGCAATGCTCAAGTATTTTGTGAAAGTGTTCGAAAAAGAATCATATACTCAAGCATAAAATTGTAATGCTTGAGTAATGGTAATGCTTCCTAAGATTGCTCGAGCATTCTGTGCAAGTATTAAAAACATAAGTTATTAAAAATCACAATGCTCGAGTGTTAGATAATGATGCTCGAGTATTAGGAATGCTGGCAGTGAGTGCTGGAGCATTTTAAGCAAGTATTAGTAAATAGTGAAAATTTTAGCCCGATGCTCGAGCATTAGTAATGTTGGTAGTTAATAATTGCAGTGTTAGCTTCCAGTGTTGCATGAAGTGTCACAATACTCGAGTACTGACAAATAGTGCTCGAGTATTAGCTCTGCTAGAAGCTTTCACTTGAAATACTCCTTGACAGCATAGAGAAAAGACTCAATACTCGAGCATTGCATTTCCAGTGCTCGAGCATTAGCTGTGTTGTCAGCCAATGCTTGAAGTGTCTAACAGTGTTGCAAAAAACATTCAACACTCGAGCACTGTATCTTAGTGCTCGATCACTGGCCATACTTTGAGCCAATGCTTGGAGTGTTGATTGGTAGTGCTTTTAAAAACCTCAATGTTCAAGCACAGAGTTCCTAATACTCGAGCATTGGCTCTGCTGTCACCTAATACTTGGAGTACTGCATTACAGCACTGTCTGAGTGCTATGTTCTAGCCTAATGCTTGAGCACTGAGTTACAATGCTCAAGCATTGGCAATACTTTCTGCCAATGCTTGAAGTGTTCACTGAGAGCATAGGTTAAAACCTTATTTTCAAAACATGATGCTCGAGTACTGACTTCCAATGCTTGAGTATTGACAACACTTCATGTCAATACTTGAAGTATTCACTGAAAGCACTAATTTTTCTTAAGTTTAAAATACACAGTGCTAGAGCATTGAATTCCAGTGCTTGAGCACTGTCAACACTTTGACAAAACACTCGAGTATTTTCATGAATCATTGAATCAAAACTCTAAAACTCATATTTACAAAACATATTTTTAATTTCTTAAAAGCTTTCTAACTTATAAATCATTTCACTTTGTTATCATCAAAACAAGGTGTCAACACAAATATGATCAAAACAAGTGGCATACCTTATCATTACCATTTTACTTTTGGAAACTCTAAGTTTCCATAAAGTTACTTTTTGTTATTGCAACACCAATAAAGGGACTTACCAATAAGTAACTGAATCCAAGGGCACAAAAAATTACTAATATTCTCACACTTTTCTTTCCTCAATTTGCTTCCTGAAATGTCTTGAATTAATTTTTAAAGAAAACCCTAATTCCAGGGCTTCTCCGGGTCTTTTCCTTTCGATTTGAGAAATCGCTTTTCTCATATTCTGAACAACAATTTTATAAAATACTAGAAATTCCAAGCTATTTTTCCCTACTTTGAGATAAGATGTTTGAGGCCTCCTGATTTCTTTAAATAATTATTTTTGGCTAATTATTTAATTAAAATGCCAAAAATTAAATGATCTTTAAAGTTCTCTTAACAGCAATCTAGGTCGACTTCGTTGAAACCGGGCCTCACATGCTGATCAGTGATTTTTTTTCTCTACATTTTAGCTCTCTATCAATTTTTCTAATATTTCTTGCCAAACTTTGACCAAGTTGACTATTGACTTTTGACTTTTACTTTGGTCAAATGACCAAAATGGCCTTATACTTTCCGTTAATTACCATAATGCCCTTACCTTTCTAACCTTCCATTTTGGCATTTTTCTTTAATGATGTTTGGGTCCTTAACATAAGGTCACCCATCATTCCATTTCACCAGGCCAAGCACAATTAACTGTGAAGTTCTAATAGAATTCGGTATCTTAGGGCTAGGCTGACTGCAATCTTTCCAGTCCATTACCTTCCTCTTTTTCTGTACTACATATCTCTATACCTTAACTTAGTCCATAACTACCGTTTTGGCCTTTATTTCAAATTACAGTAAAACACGGATATCACAGTTATAATCCCTCATATTATTACTCTTATAGTGTATGTGTTATCATCTTTCATGTAATTACTTATATTGTATGAGTTTCTTTTCAACATGTTCATTGCAAATATGATTGGGCATCATGACTTAGTATCATTTTATAGTTTACAAAGGGTTATAATTTTCTCAATATTTAATCATTTCTTATTATTGAGTTCATCTTATGGGCTTGAGATAGTATAAGTTATGTGAACAATATTATATCATATTTTATGCTTTTACATTAGATCATATGATGCATTTTATTATATATGTATATATATGTATGAGATACAAACAACATTATATACATATAAACAAGTTAATTAAAAATCCTCACAATTTAATCTTAAGTCATAATATCGTCAATTAATGAATAATTGTCAAAACCTCGATCGCTCAATTGTAGGTTCCACTAAAGTTGATGCATTTCAGTTATCTTGGGAAGGTAATTATGATAATGGTGCTACTCACACAATTTATTATTGTCTTGACTTAATTGAGATTATCAAAACGGTTTTGGATCTGAAGGCATTAGATGGAATTAAACATGCGGGTCATATGATAACCGAATCCCATAAAATCTAAGAGTTATATATGATGTAATTGGTAAAGCGTTACCTACCTAAATAACTTGAATTTAATGTCTTACCAACATGGAGTTAAATTTAAGTGAAATATAGCTTTTAGCTCATAATCATATTAAGGGTTGTTGATTTAGTGGGAGATTAAAAATCTACTTTGCATATTTAAAACAGTAGAATCATGGACACTAGTAATACCACTATACTATAATTGCGATCATCTTTGAGAAGGATAAACTCAATAGGACAAACTTTTAACTGGTTCAGGAACTTGAGAATTGTTCTCAAGCACGAAAGAAAGGCTTATGTGTAATATCCACAATTTTATGCTAGCTAAATTAAAGGTTAATCCGGCGATTAAGATGATGAGTTAGAAACGAGAAGTAGATAGCTCAAAAAGAAAGATTAAGGGCCGGAAGTTGAGAAAGTTAGACCTGGCCTGAGGCACGGAGTTCCGTGTGAATTCCAAAATTAAGTATATTTGCCCTAGAGCAATGTGAGGATGGGAAACCTTATAGAAAGGGACCCATATGTCATTTAATAAAAGACCAAGGACATAAAGGTCTTTCAGTATCAAAAGTAAGGGCAAAATAGTAATTTTGGAAAAGTAGAGAAAGTAAGGGCAAAATGGTAATTATGAGAAAGTTGAAGGGCATTTTGGTCATTTGACAAAAGTCAAAGTCAAAGTCAAAAAGTCAACCAGTTGACCAAAATATCAGAAAATTTACAGATGCCCAACAGATAGATCTCTACTTATGGATCGCAATGACGAAGCACGGATTTTCCAAATTCAAATTAGATTTTTATTTATATAATTTTGAAGGGCGAAAAAGGGAAAAATAATTATTTAAAATATTAAAAGCTCTTCCAAAAATTTGGAGAAAAATATGGAAAATCCAGTGAAGTATGTAGTAATTAATAAAATTATTACCCGGTATATAATTAAGGCGATTTTCCCGAAAATTGGGAAAAAGGCCCGAAAAATACCCAAAAATCCCCGAAATATAATTATTTCAAAAATTAATTTTGGACAATCTAGAGGGCATGTTGGAAAAAGGAAAAGGGCTTTAGAATCAGTGAAAAATGTAGTATTTTTCAAAGCCCTAAAAGAAATTTGCTCTCCGATTGTTCCGTTTCAGGGATTTTGACAAGATAGAATAATCCTGTAAAAATTGAGATAATCAAAGGGTATTTTGGACATAATAATTTTGTTAAATCCAAGATAAAATTGTGGAGATTAAATAAGAAAGAAAATATCTCCAGAAAAGTAGAAAAAGATTTACCGGAATAAAGTTAAGTTTACCAGTAAAAAGTGTAATCGGTAAAAATAACCGAATGGGATCCGGTTTGGTTAGTGTAACCAAGGCCCAAACAGGTTTTTATCCCTTTAATGACAGCCATCATTACACCTTTTCATCATCCAATTAGAAGCAAGCAAATGGCTCTTTGGTGGCTTCATCTCAACCATTAGATTTCATTAAAGTTATAAGATGAAATCTCAACCCTTGATTCCATTAAATGGGGAATTATTAAAACTGCAAATTCCTCTCCACTTCAGCCCATTTTTCACGACAGCTTCAGCAGGAAAAAGAGAAGCACAAGACGCCATGAACAAAGAAGAAGAAGAAGAGGAAAATTCATGGGAAAATCAAGGTAAAAGCTTATACCCCTTGTTTCTATGCATCAAAATGATCCTTGCAAGTTTCTCTACAACTTCCATAGATTAGTTTCTTGATTAGTCTTCTCTTTTGGAATTTTCAAAGTTAGGGTTCTTGCAAGATAAAGTGAGAAAAAGTGGGGTTTAGAGCCAATAATCATATGGAAAACACTCCTTGTGTTGTAAGGAGTATGTTGGTGTGTAGTTTGTTGTTGTTTGGTTGTTGTTGTAAATTTTGGGATGATGAAACCCTAGGGGTTATGCTGACCAATTTTCCACTTGGCATAAGAGAGCAAGAATCATGTTTTCACATGCATGAATGAGTGTTTGGAAACATGAATCAAGTGGTAGAAGTGATGGAAGTTCAAGAAATTCATATTGTTGAATATGGGTGTGCTGTTTCGGTCTGACTGGAAACTGATGAAAATGAATTCTTTTGATGATGTTGATGCTTCCAATAGATCCAACATGAGTTTTTGTGTAGGTATACAAGTGTTCATGATTTTTAGATGCTTGTATATGAAATTGGAATTTTTGGAAGTTGAAGAGCAAGGGCTGTGAAATTCATTTTCTGGAGGCAGTGTAATTGTAACGTGATTTTGTGTGGCCAAATGTTTCCCAATGACCATGAAACTGTCCAGAATTAAAGTATACTTATCAAGCTTCAATTCAATAGGTCATATGGGTTAATTCGACTTGTGTAATAGGAGATATGAATATTTGAAATTGTGTCCTGTTTCTGGAATGAAATCTGGAACAGTTTGTATTTGACGACATTCTGGGAATGATATGGCTGTGATGACCAAAATTGAGTATTTTTATTTGAAATTATACTGAAAGAGCTTCACATAGAAATTTGAACCACCCCAATTGGAGTTATATAGAATTAATTATGATTTTTCAAAATTTAGTCAACATGCTGACAGCTTTTGGTTACCATGCGAAATTAAGAGAGAAAGTAACCAAATGTAATTTGTAGGAACTCCAAGGGTAAAAGTAAGCCTTTAGAGCTAATGTGGCCCATTGGGCATTCACTTTTCATGGCTCTAAT
>JANTPZ010105245.1:0-13325 GCA_025593235.1 Vachellia pachyceras
TAGCAAAGATTTCTAACTTTACCTAACATTGTTGTGAAATTATTCTAATGATGTGCATGACTTTATGACATTGTGGAAATGTGTTTATGAGTGATATTATGCTATGGCCATATGCATTGATATGTGCTTGGTACACATTTTGCATTGTTACACATTACTTTATAAACTTAAAGCATGTCATGCAATTTTTGTTTATGTTAGTAAGCTTTGCTACTGAGATTTCCAAAACTCTCACCCTCCCCCCTACTAACCATTTCTAGGTACAAGTTCTTCAAAGGGTAAGGAGAAAGTTTATGAAGCTTGAAGCATGTAATTTGATGTGATTTTATTAATGAAACTATGTTGTAATATAATGTTATTTTGGGAATTATGTATGGCATGTAATATGTGGTGTAAACATATGCATGTATGGTTGGTATGTGTTAGTTAAGGAACCCTAATTACATGATCAAACATGGTTAGAGAGGATTAGAAGTTAGGGTTTCAAATGGTAAAGTTTAGAATTGGAAAATTTGGTTAGATGTTGAAGCTAAGCAAACCCCTAACTTTGGCCGGTCGGGAAAAAAGAGCAAATGAACTTCAAATGACATGAAATTTTAGAGAACAATAGTTCATATTGCAAGCTTTAAAACAAGTTAAATAACACTGAATTCGGAGTTTTGTACAGAAAGTTATGAGGTTCCAAAGTTGGAAGAAAATCACTGAAAAACCTGGGAAAATAGAAAAATGACCAAATGAACAGTGCTTTTTCACGAATTAAACTGGATCATTTGGCCATGATAATGACTCAATGAGTATTTTTTACTTATAAAGGAACTTACAAGCTTCAAATAGAAATTGGAAGCACTCATTTTTTATTTTTCTCGAATTAGTTATGAATTTTCAAAGTTGATCCAAATGCAGTGAATAGTAACTTTCAAAAACTTGAAAGTTGTCAAAGTAAACTATTTGGACTTTCTAATCACTTTGAGCCTTCCTATAAATTCCAAATCAATATATAATGAAGCTAATGGTTAAGTTAAGGTATGTCACACTGATCATACTATATACAAGACTGATAGGAAAAGCACGAGTGGTCAGTGTTAATTCCTTGGAGGAGCTTTGGTTTCTTGGTTCATTATCATCAATAGAAGCTGAGTATATTGCTGTCGCAAGTTCCTGTGCTCAAGTATTATGGATGAAGCAGCAACTTCAAGATTTGGGAATGATTTTCAAAGAAATTCCCATCTACTGTGACAACACAAGCACAATCAATCTTACAAAGAATCCTGTGCATCACTCCCAGACCAAACATATTGATATAAGACACCATCTTATCAGAGATCATGTACAAAATAAAGACATCAAGGTTCAATTTATTCCAACACATCTTCGAGTGGCTGATATTTTCATAAAACCTCTTGCTAGAGAATAGTTCATGAATATCAGAAGGGAATTGGGAATGGTAAACCCAAATTGGCTATAAGTTAATGTTTATTTGCCATATTTTGATGTTTGACTATTCTAACTTAAGTTCTGGAGTGTTTTGATAAAGTTTTGCTGGTGTTAAATCAAACACTTGAAGTCAAAACTCGAGTACTGAAGAAAAATAATAAAAGTGTTTAATGAATCTTTGATGAATACTCTAGTGTTATGAGGTATCACTCGATTGTTGAAGGCTAAAAATGATGAACTACTCGGGTTTCAGGTTCAAATGATGACTTAGGAAGCAACACTCGAGTTCTGGAAAGCACAATTCAAGCACTGGACATTTAAAAGTATCACTGGAAGTCAAATGCCCGAGTATCGGATGGAAGTAAAGGTAATACTCAAGTTTTCAATCTCAAAACTCGAGTTTGGTAAGTTTTTTAAACTTGAGAATCCCGATGCTCGAGTATTGAAAAGTCAATACTCGAGTGTTAAGGGTTTTTGGTGAAAGAGGACCCCGAAACTCGAGTATTCCATGGTAATACTTGAGTGCTTGCATGTGATAAAAGAAAAGGGGACCTCGATACTCGAATATTGAAGAAATAATACTCGAGTATTGGCAAGTGAGTCTCAACACTCAAGTACGCATAGTTGATACTCAAGTATTGGCTTGTTTGTTCATCTTCCTTAGTGCAATACTCGAGTGTTGCATCACGATACTCGAGTACTTGGCCTATTTTTCTCTCAATACTCGAGTACTAATACTCAATACTCGAGTGTTGGCACATTTGATCGCATTTGATATTCAAAAAAACTCTTTTCATCCATCAATCGGACCCTAACCTCATTTCTCTCACTCGAGTTCTCTAAAATCAAACTTTCCAACCATTGTATCTTCGTTCCAAACTGTTACATGCCCACTCAGAATAATCAAACCATCAAAACCCCTCAATTTATTCTTCTTAAAACTACCATTTACACTCAAAATCCTCACTATTTTCGCATATCACCTGACAGCACCCTGTCTTCAAATTTCTTGAATTTTTTATCCATTGTTAGAGTAGGATTTGACCAAGAGGGGGTGAATTGATTACACTTAAAAATTAAAATGTAAATAACAGAAATTCAAACAAAGTCATCGAGAGTGCAGAGGAATAATGGACACGGCAATTTATCCTGGTTCGGTCCTCTCTGACCTACGTCCCGTCCTCAGAGCTCCTCTGAGATTTGCAATCCACTAAACTCAAGTAAACAGGCTTCACAAGGCTTTACAAATAGGGAGTCACACTCCCCCTCACTATTTGCAAGATAACATAGACCTCCACTCTCTGTTTTTCAACAATCTCACAGCCCAAAGAACTCAAAGCCCCAACTTTGAGTTTCTCAATGTTTACAAGAATGAATCACGAGTTTAAACTCTCAAAAGAGTATATAGACTAAACACTAAAGCTCATAAAATAATATTGAGTGTTTACAAAAGGCAAGAGATAGAGAGCGTATGAATAGCAGCGTTGTTAATCATCATCGTCTCTTTCCCTCTTCAATGCTTCTCTATTTATAGATGAAGTCTTTCAAGTTATCCGTTAGAGAAGGCCAAATGTCTATTACTCAGATTGAGTAGCCGTTGTCTCTTATTAGTGTGAGCATTGAATGCGGTAATAAATGAAATCCTTCGACGTTGGTGAAGACTAAAAAATTCTAATTGCTTCTCGTTTGTCGGAGATCTTCAGCAGGTGAAGCTTTTCCTGTTTCATAGGTTAGTAAACGACCATTTATGGTGGTAGGTAAGATTTAAAAATCTGTAACAGAAATAAGGAAGGAATTGGTAAAAGTGAAGATCCGTGTCAGACGCTGTTTGTCAAATAAAGTTGTGACTCAGGTTGTGAGAATCCATGACTCGAGTTCTTCCTCATGGTTTTGAAGTTTATCTGAAATGTCATGTTATAAAACTTCAAGTTTTCAAAAATGCACGACTCGAATTGAAGAAAATTTTGTTTGGATAACTCAAGTTCAGACTGCAAGTTATGAAATCATGTTGTGCAACTTGAGTTCTGAAAAATGAGTAACTTGAGTATTTGAAACTTGAATGCTGTGACTCGAGTTTATATTGAAAGTTCTTTTGTAAACCAGTCATGCCACTCGAGTTATATTCTTCTGCAACTTGAGTTCTAGTGTATCAAAAGGCTTTTTCAGTAGTTCAAGGTCACAAAACTTGAGTTAAGTGAGCCTGGAACTCGAGTTGTTGCAACTTGAAGTGTGGAACTCGAGTTGTCCTTGAATGTTTAGGGAAACTCGAGTTCTTGAAGACTGCAACTTGAGTTCTAGCACATAGGATTTCTAGAAAATAGATTTTTAGGCATGCAACTCGAGTTATTAAATAGCTGCGACTCGAGTGACTTCAACTTGAAGCTGAAAACTTGAGTTGTTGATGAAAGTTCCAGATGACTCGAGTTGCTTAATCGTCAGGGCTTGAGTTGTGACACATGAAATTCCTTGGACAGAGCACTTTAAGGCAGTGACTCGAGTTTCTTTCAAATTGATTTAGTTCTTCTTCCATAGCTATAATCCAATCATTGTCAGTCAAAGCTTCCTCAACATTTTTGGGCTCTACTTGTGAAATAAATGCTAAAAATTGAGCCTCATTTTGAAATTTATGTCGTGTTCATACACCTTCATCCACATCTACAATCACTTGATTAAGAGGGTGGTTGCGGATCTATTTTCACGCTCTAGGTTGAGGGGATTGAGGATCTTCATTCGATTGATCTTTTTCTAAATCATTTATTGGTTGAATATCGGTTGAACTATCCTTCTTTTCTTTTTCAAAAACTTTTGAAATAACAATATCTTCATCAAGAGTAGGTTTCACTTGAGGTTTAGTCTCAACAAACACTATATGTACCGACTCTTCTACTATGCAAGTACATTTGTTAAAGACTCTAAAAGCTTTACTTCTATTAGAATATCCTAGAAATAAACCTTCATCAGATTTAGGGTCGAATTTACCAAGATTATCCTTGTTGTTGTTGTGGATGAAGCATTTGCTTCCAAATATGTGTAGGTGAGAAAGGTTCGGCTTTCTTCCTTTGAACAGCTCGTAAGGAGTCTTTCCTATGGAAGTTCTGATGTAGGCTCTGTTGGATATACAGCATGCTGTGCTAATTTTGTCAGCCCAGAAAACTTGAGAAACTTTCTTTTCAGTCATCATTACACGAGCCATATCTGCAAGTACTCAATTCTTTCATTCCACGACTCCGTTTTGTTGAGGTGTCCTTGGAGCTGAGAAGTTGTGGTTGATCCCTTCTCTTTCATAAAATGTTGCAAAATCACCATTTTCGAATTCTTCACCATGATCTATTCTTATAGAAATAATGGACATACCCTTCTCATTTTGGACCTTCTTGGCAAAAGTAAAAAATAACTCAAAAGTTTCATTCCTTGAAGTTAGAAATAAGGTCCATGTAAATCTTGAGAAATCATCTACAATCACTAGAGTGTAAAGATTTCCTCCTAGACTCTTTACTCTTGCGGGACCCATTAAATCCATGTGAAGTAGTTCAAGGGGTCTTTTAGTTTAAACTCTTTCTTTGATTTAAAAGAGGACTTGGTTTGTTTTCCCATATGACATGCATCGAAAACTAAGTCATTTTTAAAACTGATTTTTGGAATCCTTTGAACTAATTCATTCTTGATTAATCGGTCAAGCTGACGCATGTTGACATGTGCTAAACGTTTATGCCATAAACGACTTTCATCAGTTTGATTAATTAAACAAGAGTTAGTGAAAGTATTTTCTAAATCAATGGTATAACAATTACTGTCCCTCGGAGCTCGGAGTTGAATGTTCAACTTCTCTTTTTTGATTGGTATATCTTTCTTGTTGATAATGAAGCATTCTTGTGAGTTGAAGATCACCCAGTTATCTTTACCGGCGCTTTGGCTCATGCTCAGGAGATTGTGACATAATCCTTCCACATGGTAAACATCTTTGACCGGTGCTCCGTTTGCATTATTCACTTCACCAACTCTAACAATTCTACCGAATTGGTTGCCTCCAAAGCTTACTTTTCATCCTTCTTTTGCTCTAAGGTTGACAAACTTATTTTTGTCACCCGTCATATGTCTTGAGAGCATCCACTATCTATATACCACTTACTTGACTTAGATGCTCTAAGACAAACCTGCAGAAAGATCATTTAATTGATTTAGGTACCCAAGTCTTGTTGTGTCCTTTCAGGTTAGTACTAGGTGCCTTTGGAACAAAAGTTCCCTTAGGTACCCATTTGTAAGTTCCAAGATCTTTCTTTTTCCTAAAATGACAAGAAGTAGTTTTATGTCCCTTTCTATTACAATAATTGCAAAAAGCAAATGGTTCAGACGTGTGCACAGATTTTTGGAAAAACTTTAAATAACTTTTGTTACCATTCTTCTTCCTACCTTTGTGAAAATCATTTGCTGGGTTATAACCTATGCCACTACGATCATTAGTTACTCTTTGGTTTTCCAAAATAATTTGTAACATTTCACTGCCTTTTGTAAACTTTTCAAGAGATTTTGTTAATCTATTATTTTCAATTTTCAAAATCTCACAGTTAGGACAGACAAAAGCAGTGACAATTTTCTCAATTGGTTTTTCCAGCTCCTTAACCTTCTTCCTAAGAAATGATAATTCTTTTGCAAGTTTTAACAGTTCAAGGTGCATTTCATCATAATCTTCAAGTAATTCATCGTAAGTGGGGTTGGTGAGAATTACCTCCTCTATCTCAGTGCCTTCTTCTTCCTGAGCTACGAGACAAAGGTTTGCTTCTTCTTCTGCTTCGCTTTCTTCATCTAAGGTGCTGTCGCCCTAGTTGCCAGAGACATATGCCTTTTTCTTCTTAAAGAATCTCGGTTTCTTTTTCTCCTTTTCTTTGTTTTGAGTAGCAATTAGCGGACAATCTGCCCTAACGTGTCCTAGTTTGTTGCATTCATAGCAAACAATCCTATTTGATCCTCTTTTTGGTGGTCGTCGAGTTTGTTGATCCTTTCAGAAAATTCTTCTAAACTTGCAAACTACCATTGCAAGTTCTTCATCCTCAACTCCTTCTTCTTCTTCTTCCTCTGTTTCAGGTTCCTTTTCTTTCTCTTTTGCGGATTTGAGTGCAAGCGCCTTTTTCTTCTTTCCTTAAATGTTGGATAATTCTTTCTTGAATTTCTGCTTGCTCTCATATTCTGTGAGACTTCCAAACAATGCTGCCACTGAAGTCATTGACTCTCCACAGGACTCTTCTATGGCTGTTACTTTTACTTCCCACTTGCTGGATAGCACATTGAGAATCTTTCTTACTTAGGAACGTTGATCATATGTTTTTCTAAGAGCAGCTAACTTGTTGATCAAGTGAGTATGCCGCATTTGGAATTCTGCAATTGTTTCTTCATCCGTCATTCTGAGTAAGTCATACTTAGTGGTAAGCATGTTTACTTTGCTTTCCTTTACTACTTCAGTTCCTTCGTAGGCAATCTCCAATGATTCCCACATGTGTTTAGCGGAGGGTAAAGTGCAGAGTTTGAAGAAATCGTCTTCATTTAGGGCTGCTTGCAATATTAGGACAGTTGTACGGTTCAATAGCATTTTCTTCTTGTCTTTATCATCGAACTCTGCTTTCAGCTTTGGAACCAGCTAGTCTTTATCTTTCTTCATTAGCACAATGTTGCCTATTTCAAAAATATCCCATAAATCAAAGTTAGTTGCCATAATAAAGTTCTGGAACTTTATTTTCCAGAAGGAGAACTTCTGGCTGTTGAATGATGGAGGTCTGGTTATTAAAGCTCCATCGGCCATCACATGTTTGCCAAATCCTGCCATGGTCTCTCTTGAGACAGTTACGTCCTTTAGACAAGAGACCTGCTCTGATACCAAATGTTAGAGTAGGATTTGACCAAGAGGGGGCTGAATTAGTCACACTTAAAAATTAAAATGTAAATCACAGAAATTAAAACAAAGTCACCGAGAGTGTAGAGGAATAATGGACACGACGATTTATCCAGGTTCGGTCCAATCTGACTTACATCCAGTCCTCAGAGCTCCTCTGAGATTTGCAATCTACTAAACTCAAGTAAACAGGCTTCACAAGCCTTTACAAATAAGGAGTCACACTCCCCCTCACTATTTGCAAGATAACATAGACCTTCACTCTCTGTTTTTCAACAATCTCACAGCCCAAAGAACTCAAAGCCCCAACTTTGAGTTTCTCAACGTTTACAAGAATGAATCACGAGTTTAACCTCTCAAAAGAGTAGATAGACTAAACACTGAAGCTTACAAAATAATATTGAGTATTTACAGAAGGCAAGAGACAGAGAGCGTATGAATAGCAGCTTTGTTAATCATCGTCGTCTCTTTCCGTCTTCAATGCTTCTCTATTTATAGATGAAGTCTTTCAAGTTATCCGTTAGAGAAGGCCAAATGTCCGTTAGTCAGATTGAGTAGCCGTTGTCTCTAGTTGGTGTGAACATTGAATGCGGCAATAAATGAAATCCTTCGATGTTGGTGAAGACTAAAAAATTCTGATTGCTTCTCATTTGTCGGAGATCTTCAGCAGGTGAAGCTTTTCGTATTTCATAGGTTAGTAAATGACCATTTATGGTAGCAGGTAGGATTTAAAAATCTTTTACAGAAATAAGGAAGGATTTGGTAAAAGTGAAGCTCCGTGTCAAACGTTGTTTGTTAGATAAAGTTGTGAATCAGGTTGTGAAAATGCATGACTCAAGTTCTTCCTCATAGTTTTGAAGTTTATCTTAAATGTCATGTTATAAAACTTCAAGTTTTCAAAAATGCACGACTCGAGTTGAAGAAACTTTTGTTGGGATAACTCGAGTTCAGACTGCAAGTTATGGAATCATGTTGTGCAACTTGAGTTCTGAAAAATGAGTAACTCGGGTATTTGAAACTTGAATGCTGTGACTCGAGTTTATTTTGAAAGTTCTTTTGTAAACCAGTCATGCAACTTGAGTTATAAGCTTTTGCAACTCGAGTTCCAGTGTATCAAAAGGCTTCCTCAGTAGTTCAAGGTCACGAAACTCGAGTTAAATGAGCCTGGAACTTGAGTTGTTACAACTTGAAGTGTGGAACTCGAGTTGTCCTTGAATGTTTAGGGAGACTCGAATTCTTCAAGACTGCAACTCGAGTTCTAGCACATATGATTTCTAGCAAATAGATTTTTAGGCATGCAAGTCGAGTTATAAAATAGATGTGACTCAAGTGACTTCAACTTGAAGCTGAAAACTTGAGTTGTTGATAAAAGTTCCAGATGACTCGAGTTGCTTAATCCTCAGGGCTCGAGTTGTGACACATGAAATTCCTTGGACAGAGCACTTTAAGGCATATGACTTGAGTTCTATAAATGGTGTAACTCGAGTCATTACAACTTGAAGTTGGAAACTCGAGTTATACCTGAAAGTTTTCAAAAACACATGCATAGAACTCGAGTTGTGAATCATGAAACTCGAGTTGTTGAACTGAAAAACTCATTTTCAAAAATTTCAAAGACATTTCCAAATCCTGCCATGTAACTTTAAATTAAAACTTTGTTGTCATCAAAATAAGGTATCAACATCCTTGACTACCATGGCTCACACCAAGAGAACAAAAGCAACTTCCTCGGGTCCTTCTTAATCTCAATCTGCATCCTTGAAGAAAGTAAGAATTATTAAACCATCAGAGGAAGAGATCATGGCTCCTTTGGTATGAAAGACTCATGCAGAGCAACCAAAATCCATTATGAAGAAGGATAAAGGCGAGGCTCCTATTTCATCATCCTCACTCCCTAAACAATCATCCGCCCAAGCCTCTGATTCTGATACAAAAAGCATTTCTTCGAGTAGTTTGATCTCAAGCATGAAGAAAAAGAGAAAAGCAAGAGTTAGTGGCCTAGGGGAATCATAAAGGAAAGCTTCAAAGAAGGTAACAAAACTTGAGCCTCCTAAAGGGTACAACAATTCCACTTCATACATCACTGAGCATGATGAGTATGAATTAAAATATAAGAACTGTGCTCTATGTCCTGTAATATATGTGAAATTGGAAGAGATTAAGGTACTAGGAATTGATGTGATTGGATACTTGGAGCACTATAGGAGATTAATTGAGATTAACATGCCTTACTCCCCAGAAATGGTCATGATCTTTTACAATAATATGAAATCCAATTCTTTGAAGGATAAGAAAGGGATTATCACTCATCACTCCATGGTCACTGAGATTATAGGTGTAGAGATAAACATTACTGCTGATGATATTAATGATTATCTGGGCACCCATGAATTTGACAAGAAATTGAAAGACCATTCGAAGAAAGAAATGTTTGATTTACTGAGACCTGGGGAAGAGTATCCTGGAAACCTCTCTTTTGATCATTCATTCATGCCTGTGGTGTAAAGGACAATTCACTACATCTATTCTAGACGTTTAGTGAATATGAGTAAGAATTACACCCACTTGGCTCATGGGGATTATCACATTCTGGCATCCATTATTGCTAAGGAGAAGATAAATATTGGACTACTTATATACAATGAAATTTGGAAGTTCAAATTCTCTAACTCCAAAAGAATGACCATGAGATTGAGCTTTATTTGTATTAGTTTTCTACTTGAATTTTCAGAGTCCTAGAGTCAATTTTAGCCCATACATGACCTTTTTGCGCTGAAGTTTAGATTATGAGTTATTGATTTGGATTAATGTGATTGTAGGTACCTATGCCATGAATAATGATTTATTGTGCCTAAATTGCATCATGAGCAAATGATACTGCCTATATTTGCTATTTCATTTCAGGAACTCCTTATAAAAGGGCAAAGGAAGCAGTTCTGGAGAAGTTCACCGCGGCACAATTTAACATTCGCTGAGGCCAAAGTTCAAGTAGTCATGCAAGAACTCTCGGGTGAGGTTCACTGTGGCGAATATCACGCAGAACCTGAATTTTTACCTCAGAAGGAAAATAACCCGACCCGGCTTGATGGATCCCACCCAGGACGGTTTATTATGCTGAATTAGGGTATTTTTAAGGAGGAGGAAGAAGGAGGTTGCAGAAGTTGAAGATAGCAAAGAGAGGAGAGTATATCATTCCCATTTCACCCTACCTACAGACTACCACCATTTCCCCCCATTTCTCCAACATCCAACCATCTATCATGCATTCATCATCCATTCGAAGCTCATCTCCATCATCCATGAGGAGATAAACATCTCCACCCTCTTGAAGATGAAGTGAGCCGGAGTTCAAAGTACCGAAAGGGGAGTATTTGCTTTTAATCTATATTTACATTATGGATTACTTGGATTTTGAATTGGACTTTGTAATTTGTGTGTAAATGCTTGGTCTCAGTTAAGCCAAACTTGGATTATTGTGTATTGAGTTGTTTTGTGATTGACAAAGTAGAATGGAGTTCATTTTGCGTATACAATGAAATCTTGTTGGTCTCTTCTATCATCCTAGTTGTGCTTGGTTTTAGAGTCAACAATGTATGGAGTTGATTTTGTCACTTTGCGATTTCCGTACACACACTAAGTGGTCTTAAAGGATTTCATGAGATGGGGTTTATTTCATGTTAGTTCAGACCCACTAAGTCGTGTGGGGATTTAGAAGGAGATCATCTTATGAAGCTCTGGACCCATGTGAATTGTTGGGATTTTGATTTTGAAAACTTAATGTGAAAGCCAATACTTTTCCTCATCCTTTGTGAACTATGATGGAACATTTTGTTTTCAAGAGGCACCCATCATCACACACACACTTCTCTTTCTCGAAGCTGCCTTTACTTTCGTTCTCAATCAAGAAAATACCAAAAAGAATTTAGTTATTTTGTAATTAGTTTAGATACATAGGATAATTTGAATCAAACCCTGATTGCATTTGCATCGCAAGCATTGACCCAAGCTAAGAATTATTGGTACGCCTTCTAGCTTCTGGAAAGAACGACCCTGGGTTGCACTATATAACCCTTGGAAATCAAAATTAATATTCTTGATCCATTTTCAAGGCTAGACAGCAACTTAAGTTTACAATTTGCGGCTTACTACGAACCAAGAATTGGGGGCCATTGGCGGGGAAGCAAAGTGCCAATAGTTATTAGATTGTGTTTTTGTTTGTTAATTTTGCATCGTTGTTCATAGTATAGGATTAACCTGTGAATATTTTAGCATTGCATAGTACATTGCATCTTTTTCTGTTGCATTCTGCATAAAATTCGCTTTTTCACCGTGACCAATTTCATTTTTCGCCACGACGCACGCTTAATTTCACAGAGAAATTCTTCTCGGGTGTGTTGCGCCACGACCAAATTTGGCTTTAGCCATGACAAAAATTGCATTTTTGAATGAGAGATACCCTCTCGGGTACCTTTCACCGTGACATAAATCATATTTTACCGCGGCGAAATTCCACTTTTCACACTTCATTCACTTCATTCATCTAAATTTCAACCATACATACACCTGCATACACTCATACATATCTTTTTCATTCATTTTTGAGTAGTTTATTTTGAGTTGTGTTAATTTTGCTCTTGCCTTGAATTTTTCTCTTGTATGCCCAGAAAGAGTCAACTTGAATCTTTTGATATCGAAATTGAGAGAACATTGAGGGAGAGACGGAGGGCCAACAAAAGAAAATAGAAGGTCAAGGTAGTTAGAGACTTAGGCTTAGAAGTAGGAGAGTCTAGTTTAGAGCAATTAGATAGATTAGGAGAGTCATTAAGAGAAATCATGGCTGAAAATGTACCAAACCCAGAAAACAGAAATAGTAATGGAAATCAGCAAGGGAATGGTAACAGAGGAAATGAAGAAGAAAGAATGGGAGAAAATAATGGAAATAATAGGAAAAGAACCATAAGAGAAGCCACGACCTCTAATGTTAATTATGATCCATTTACTGCTGCTTGCCCAAATTATGATGTGAATTTTGAGATTACGGGTTTGTTAATTAATTCTCTTCCTAAATTTCATGGCTTGCCAGGAGAGGATCCATACATCCATTTGCAGTCATTATCAATGATTTCCAGAGCATGAAACTTGTTGGAGCCTCACTTGATCAAGTACTGTGGAAAGTTTTCCATCTATCGTTGGAAGGGAAGGCAAGAGAATGGTTCATGAGTCTTCTGAGGCATGTGGCAAATGCCTATCAAAGTTGGGCAAATTTGAGGAAAGCATTTTTAGAAAAGTATTTTCCAGCATCAAGAACTTCATCAATGAGGAAGGAAATCTGTTGATGCCTTATTTTGATGATAACAAAATGATTTCAAGAGTTATAAAGCTTAAATTATTGATGATTATGTCATTTAACTAAAATACTCGAGTTCTATCAAGTTTGTGTGAAAGTATTGAGGAATACTCGAGTTGTGTGTTTGAACACTCGAGTATCAATTTTTTTCATAAGTTTAAAATCAATACTTTCAAACAACACTTGAGTTTTTGTTGAAAGTGTTGACAATACTCGAGTTCTTGATTTCAACACTCGAGTATTGAAGGCTAAAATTGTTTCTGAAATCCAACACTTTAAGTGAAAACTCGGGTACTATGATAAAGTGTTGCAAACACTCGAGTGATTATTTTGAATACTCGAGTATTGGTGTTAAAATGTGCTTTGAAAGAATACTCCCATGTGAAACTCGAGTGATGATGTTGAAGTATTGGCAACATTCGAGTACTGTGTTGCAATACTCGAGTATCGGGCTTATTTTTCAAACCAATACTCAACACTTGAAGCAGAACACTCGAGTTACAAATGGAAGTATTGACAACACTTGAGTATTAAGGTTGAATACTCGAGTATTGAGCCTAAATACTTGAACTTGAAGTGAAACACTCGTGTTGTGGAAGAAGTGTTGACAACACTCGAGTGCTTGTTTTTCAACACTCGAGTATTGAGCAAAAGTTTTCA
>JANTPZ010105246.1:0-10801 GCA_025593235.1 Vachellia pachyceras
GACCCTATTTCCTAGGTGGATGACCCTGTTTATTGGGATAAAGTCCCTATCAATTGTCTCAGAAGATCGTGGATTTCTTCTGAGCAGAGTGGTGGTTGTGCTCCTATCAAAGCTCTATGCCTTTGTCCAGTTCTTTGTCTTTATTCTTCTTCTTTTTAGGAGGCATTTTGGTGCAAGGGTTTGATCACTCAGTTTCCCTGTAAAAACTCTCCGGTTAGGAAATCTGGGAGAGAATTGGAAGTGCCTTTGATAAATTCGATATCGAAATCAAAAACACTTAAAATGACTTGCCATCTGGCAAAAATTTGCTTAGATGCAAGATTTTGAACATCCTTTTGTAAAACATCTTTAGCGGATTTACAATCAATGCGAACTAAAAACCTTTGATTAAGAAGGTCAGACTGGAATTTGGAGATGGACAGGACAATCGCCAAAATTTCTTTTTTAATTGTTGAATAATTTTGTTGGGCAGAATTCCAGTGTTTGTAAGTGAAAGAAATAATTTTTTCTTTGCCGTTAATTCTTTGTTTGAGTATGCCTCCATAACCAATATCAGAGGCATCAGTTTCAACAATCTTAAAAGCAATTAGGCTAGGAAGGCTAAGGCATGGGAGTTCCTTAACCTGGTGTTTAATTTATTTAACAATGCTCGTATAGGAGTCAGTCCAAGGGGAAGGGTTGTTTTTCAACCTCTAATGGAGAGGTTTGACAAAGTTACTGAGTTGGGGAATGAAATCAACAACATTGTTTAAACATCCCAAAAACCTTTGGAGTTTATTTTTGTCTATAATCTGGTCAGGAAATTTATCAGCGAATTGAATTACCCTTTCAATAGGTGTGATTTTCCCTTGATAAATCCAATGACAAAGAAAATGAATTCGTGTTTGGAAAAGAGAGATTTTTGTTTTAGAAACTACCAAACCATTTCGTTCTGCAAGTTTAATAAAATGGTATATATGTTTGAAATGTTGATCAATAGAATGAGAAAAGATCAATACATCATCAATATATACTATAATGAATTGATAATAATCATTAAATATCTCATTCATGATTCTTTGAAACTCTGAGGGAGCGTTTTTCAAACCAAAAGGCATAACATTCCACTCATACTGTCCAAAAGGTACAGTAAAAGCAGTTTTATACCTACCTTTTTCAGAAATTTGAATCTGTCAAAATCCAGATTTCATGGCAAATTTTGAAAAGATCTTTGCAGAATGAAGATGTTTAAGTAGATCAGACTTGTTTGGGATTGGATAACGACTCCATTGGAGGGCTTCGTTAAGAGGTTTATAATTGATAACAAGTCTTAGAGTCCCTCTTTCAATTTCTGCATTTTTGTTAACATAAAAGATAGCACAGAACCAAGGACTCCTACTCTTCCTAATAAGTTTTTTATTTAAAAGGTCTTAAATTTCTTTTTTACAAGTTTCAAGAAGCTCTTGACTCATTTGGATTTTTCTAGCCTTTGTTGGTATATTTTTCTCAGAAAATTTTGGTTCATATGGTAAATCTACCACATGCTGTTTTCTATCCCAAAAGGCGATTGGTAAATCAGAACAAATTCTTGTATGAATTGTGTCTAAACATTCTTGAATTTTATTCTGGATTTTTGTTTGGGATAAAAATTGTTCAATTTTGTGAAAAGAAATTTCTTCTTTCAAAAAATTTATTTGGTTTTGTTTAAAAGAAATTGGGTTTAATTCTTTTACCCTTTTGGACCGGGCCCAAGGGAAAAGAACCTTTTTCCCAAAATGTTTTTTAGAAATTCCTTCTGTTCCTGTTAGGTAAGGGAACAGAAGAGTTGCAAAAGGTGCTCCAAGAATGATTTGCTCAAACATTCTTTTACTAGGATAAAAGGTGTTTTAATTTTTAAAGATTCATTTTGAATAACAACATCTGAAATCTTATATTCAACGTTTAACCTGTCTTTGGTTATGCCTCTTAAAATTTCAGTTGTCTTTTCAAAATACTTTGTAGGAACGAGTCCTTCAAGAATACAGTTAGACTCTGCTCCTGTGTCAAATAAAACCGCTGTTTCCAAAACAAAAGTATTTCCAATAATAAGTTTTACTTTTATATGAAATTTCTAGTAAGTTAATTGAGAAATTATGTTTAGAAAGGATTCTTCAAATTCTTCAGGATGTTTATCAGAGTCTGTGTGAACTTGTTTCTCTTGATTTATGTTGGAAAGTTGATTTTCAAAAATCTGAGAAATCAAAGTTTGTTGAGTATCTTGTTTTAATTTAATTAATTTGACTTCAGATTTAAGATTATTAATTTCTGACTGGAGGTCTTGGATAGTTGTAGGTTTGGAGGTTTGATTAAATTTTTCAAGAGTTTGGGTTAGGTCGTATTTAAAAGGAAGTTTATGTTTTGATTTAGAATCGGAGTTTGATGTGGATGCTGAAGTTAAAATGTCTTTATATTTTGAGAGATATTTACCTTTTATGTCATTCGGAAGTTGATCAATAGTTTCTAGCAAAAGATTCTACTCACTACTAATCATGTTTATAATTGGAGAACTAGATGAATCAGAGAATTCATCAAGTTGAATTTGGTTGATGTCTTCAGAAGAGTTAGACTCATGTCCTGACTCAGAATCGGATCCAGAATTTGAATCAGAATCAAGCATAAGTCTGTTTATTTGTTGAAGAACGGGCTCCTCAAGATGGAGTGCCCTAATCTTTTTAGAAAACCTCCAATATCTGGAAATATGGCCGGGTTTTCCACATTGAAAACAAGTGATTTTTGGCTGTTTTGGGAGGTCAACCGATGGTTTGGATCTGAACTCATTTTTTAGTCTTCGAGGAGGAGTGTTTGGTTTGGATTTTTGAAATGGTTTTCTTGAATTTTCAAATCGTTTTGAGAAATGTTTATGATGATGTTTTTCCTTGAAGGAGTAGTATTTTTACAGCCAGGAAAGCCAAATTGTTCACAAAATGTGCCCGATTCTTTCTTGGTTGTAGCCTTTTCTTTGGCCAACTGATGTTGAATCTTATTATCCTGACAAATTTTAAGTGCAGTTTTCTGAACGTAAGAGATCAGCTGCCAATAAGTCAAGTGATCATAAAGAATATTTCAATCATTGAGACTTCTTAATTTTTCTTTGACCTTCTCACCAAACGTAGTTGGTAAGCCGGCTAAGAATTTTTCTTTCCAAAATGGTTGATGAGCATCATCCCTAGTGAAAACTCGAGTTAAGAAAGTATCTCTATACCATCTGAAATCAGATAGTGTTCTGCACCTAAGATTAGCCAGCAATTCTACAGACCTATCTTTCCATAAAGAGGGATCGCCCACAAAATGTTTAACAATTGTAAAGATTAATCTGTTAACAGAATCAGGAATAGGCTCACCATTATGGGTAATAGGTGTTCCATCTGCTTCTGTTTTAACAGCAGAAAAAATAGTTTGTTTATCCTGAGAAGAAATGTAATATCCCACAACCTTTCAATTGTCCAAAGAATCCAGAAATTAAAAGATTGATTATTTCTTCATCAGTATAATCAAACTGTATTTGATAGGCAGTGCAGACCATACATATTTCTTGCATTAGATCTAAAATTTGTTTTTCATTTAGACCATCTATGTTCTATTCATAAATGTGGTTTGCATTAAAAGATTTAATCTTTTTTGGTGTTTCTTCCACAAGGACATCAGGAGGTGTTGCACAGGGATAGTAAAGTTTGGAAGGTTTTCGCCAAGAAAATTCATTGATTTTGATTGCGGATGTTGGAGAATTTTCAGGGTTGGTTTCAGAATCAGATTCATATTTTTGAGAGACAACCTGTATTTTAGTAGTGCTAGAAGATTGAGGAGTTTCAGGAACGGTTGACTCCATTAAAAGTAATCTTTATTCTATTTATTTAATTAAATCAGCTTTAGTTTTTGTTTGGATTTTTGTTCGTATTTGAGGATTAATTTCAAAAGGTTTGAATAAGGGTGTTTGAATATTGGTGGTGTTTTTAGTTGGAGATGGAGAAGATTGTGAGGTTGAAGGAGTGTGGCTGATATGATCTCTAATGATATGGAGATATTGGTTAGTATAATTGTTTTCTTCAATAATGTTTTTAATGTCTCTTGGATCAACTTCTTGTTCAATATTTTTAAATTTAAAAGGAGCAGCGATAATAGGATGGCCTTTATCGTCTATAAGTTTAGGAATTTGAACTGGGGTCGAAGGAGGGAAGGCTGAAGAGATCGTTTCTTTCGAAGGAGTTTTCCAATCCCTTTTAGTAACATTGATATTTGTAAAAAAGGGATAGTTTAAATTATGTTTATGGGCATAAATTTGGAACCAACTGAAAAAAGGAATGTTTATTTCATGAATTTTCAAAAATCATAAAATTGTGTTTGAACTTGGTTCTTAAGATCACCTTGAAAATTTTCGTTGAACCATTTTCTTCGTAAAACATTTTCTAAAGAATAAAATTCTTTTCGAAGACCTGGTTTGTCAATTTCAAAATGATTTTTTATTACTAAGATGTTTCTGAGTTCACCATTCATATCAGATTGGGTTGGAGAACCTATCGTGAGGTCATCATCCTCCCTCTGATATGAAGTTTGAGGTATGTTCAGAGTGTTATCCACTCCTTGGATTGAAACTGTAGTAGGGAAAGAATTGACTACGGGTGTTTCAGGAGGAACATAAATGACCGAAGGAAGGGATCGAGGTACTGAGGAACAAGAGTGCCTAGGTAAGTCACTTATTGCAGTTCTAAAATCTTCATATGAAGATCTAGAGGCTTGAGAAAAAGACTGTCTCGATCTGTTAAAGGAAACATGAACAGTTCCGTTAGGGTCCTGAGTTATTTTGCTAACCTGAGGCACATGTCTTGGGGTAGGCTCGGAAGCTTGATCAAGTTGCCAATCCACAGGAAGGTCAATATCTTTCCACATAATTGTTTGAGGAATTGTGATGTTAGCATTCTTGTAATCATTTAAGAAAACTATTGTTTGACCATCATCTCTGGGCATAAGAGCCATAGACATAGTGGTTTTTGAGACCTTATACTGTATCCTATATTGCAAAGATATATGATCAGATCCGGGTTTCATGTCAAGTCCTTTGAACTTGATCATGAGTTTAAGGACATCCATTATGTTTCGATCATTCAAATGGACAGTTTAGTTGGGGTAACAGTTAAAGTAGACTGGTCCTTCATGAAGACCTACTTCAACTGCAGCAAAAAGAGAGTCCAAAAATTTGTTATGTCTAGCATCCCTTAGACAAACAAAGACGGCAGTATTAAGACCTTTTCAGACCAGAGCTTTTAAGGCTACTTGAATACAGCCAATATGCATCCAAGTATATTTCTGCCTATGTTTCTCAATAGATTTTCGGGAAAGAAGAATAAATTCTTCTTGTCCTGGTTGGATGGCAATGGATTCTTCAGCCGTTCTTATAATATAATCATGTTTAGTCCACCAACGGCGGTGTTGTTGGTAAATTTCGTTTGGAGAGACTTCTGGAAGAGTTCAGTCATCGATATTTTGATTAATGTCTTGAAATTACCTACGGATTTTTTCCGCAGGAAAAATCCGCAGCTAGAGGATCATTTTTTTACTGGTGCATATTGAAAACCCAAATACATTTTTAGACCATTTGTAGTTATATGGTGTTATTTAATTCAAAATTTCATCTATCGTGATGTTATTAAGCTGACAATTACACTTATCATGATTTATTTTTTTGCCTATTATTATGGATTTATTATATATATATATATATATATGTTATCATGCATGCGTACATATATTTTATTAAATTTTTATTTAATGGTCTCATTAATATGACCAAACGGCCCAATTGATATGATTGTTTGAATCGTGACACATTGACCTTTCGACTCGAAGTGCGGTCAGACTTAGGATGGAAAAGCGGGCCAGCCTGTAGGTCCCGCCATAACACGCCACACTAACAGGTTGCAGAAATGTAGCCCGCACGGGCGGGTTGGTAGGCCCCCAAACAATATTTTTTTAAAATAATCTTTTTACCTTATTTTTCTATGAGATTGCATAATTACATTATTATCTTTCCAATCCTATTAATAATTTCCTAAAAATAGAATTTAATGCTACTTTGTTCTTTGTAAAAAATGTTGGAATGAAAAGAATTAAAAATATAACATATATATTTAAAAAATAAAAAAAGGGTTGCGGAGCCGGCTAGAGCCCGCACCGTTAAGGTGGGCTGACGGGATGGGCCCGCGGGACCAACTCGCGTTACCTACTCTAGTCAGACTTTTAAAACATTGACTTAATCTATTCAATGACTAGATGTGAAGCGAACTAAAAGAATTAGTTGATACCAATTATCTTCACTTTTTCTGTAGATCTACCGTATCCAGAATTATTCCAATTCAATTGTGAGCATGGTTGAGTCCCTTTTATAAGAGACTTATTAGAGTGTTTGAAGATTCTTTTGTTGTTTATCCATTGAATAACTCATTACTTTTATTTAATTCTAACTTTCGCTTTACATTTGTTTACCTGTTTATTGTATCCAGTTAATTTTAACCAACATTTGAAGCAACATAATTGGGTTATTTGTTGCTTATAATCAGAAAAGTACAAGTATTATTACATTATTTAACACTAATGTTATAAACTGTAGAGCTGCTTACTTCAATTTGTATTCTATCTTGGCCCTACTAAGTTTGGACAGTTGAAATAATAATATTTTATCAAGTGAATTTACAGCATTTTTTGGGATTTTAGTGCTATTATTTGGTTTTTATTGAGTTTAATTACATTAATTATGATTGATTATTATTATATAAAATAAAAGCCAAGTAAAGGTATTTTTTGGAAGAAATTAGGCTCAAAAGATAAATTTAAATTAAATATATTTAAAGATTTATCAATATAATTTTAAAAGATTCTAAATTCAAATTAGTAGATTTATGATTTTGAGTTAAATTAGAAAATCAAAGATTCTGAGTTGAAATTTAGATCAAAGACCAAACTTCTAAATTCATTTATTTTATTTTGTTTCAATAATATCATCATCATGATCATCAATTGCTAGGTTAAGTGGAGAAGGACACACGCCGCCTATGAGAAGAAAAAGACGCCACACACAAGCATAAAGAAAGGATCCAAGCGGCCAACAGAATTCATTCACGAAGGAAGTGGCGCGCGCATGCGCACGTATCGTAACACCTCCTATTTTTTCTATATATTCATATTAAATCATTTTTAAATCACTATTGAGTTTAAGATATCAAAAATTGATCAAAATTGTAAACTTGAATTTTAAAAAATGAAAATTAAAACTTGGGCACTGTTCACTGTCACTTTTTCAGATTTTTGGCTCAACTTTGAAAAATCATAATTAATTCTAGAAAAATATAAATTGAGTGATTCCAACTTCTAAATTTAGCTTATTAAGTGATATATAAGGGAAAAATACTCATTGGTACAAAAAATTGCCCATTTGAATCAGTTCATTCCGAAACCCTTTACTATTCCAATGGTTACTTCCAGTTTTTCTCTTAAACTTCGGAAAATCATATCTCTTAATACACACATCCAAATTTCACAAACTTTATATCATTTTAAAGATCAGGATGTGTAGTTTTAACTGGAAATTTTTAGATCAATTAGAGCTCGTTTGCTATTTTTATTCGCCATGTGAAACTAATCAGTTTTTAGGGCCATTGGAACCCTTTAGCTTTTAAAACCATCTCTTCTTGAAATTTACCAAAAACCTCTTTTTGGCTCATTAACCCACCTCTACCATGCATGATTATCTTCTTACAATTCCTTGGCACTTTTAACCCATTTTCATTTATGCATCATCACATATTTACATGCTACTTCATATAGAGGTTTAGAGGTTACAACTTCAACCACTTGCAAAACAAATTGCCATCAACCAATCATATTTACACAAAATTGCTCTAGCAAGCATGACATCTTCAACCATTAATAATCTTTTCCTTACCCTTTCTTGATTCTTCACCTACATCGTTAATTGGTGGATAATGAGATTTTGGAATATCCCAATAGCAAAATGAATTAATCATATTTTTGTCAAGTGAATTTGTATCATTTTGGGAGAATTTTGATCCTATTGTTGGGCTTTTATTGGGTTCAATTGAATTAAAAATGATTAATGGTAATTATGTGAAATTAACTCTAATCAATGTTAAATGATTAATTTTAGGACATTTGATGCTACTCAAAATCAAATTTTATTGTAGGTATCTTTGGAAGGAACTGGGTATTCTATTTCTCCCAAGCCCAATCATTTGGCCCAAAAATCACACTACCTCCTTAATTAGTTTGATAGCTGCAACGCATGAGAGTTTAGGCTGGATTCATTCATTCAAGGAGACACCTCCAGACTTACACGCTTGGACCCATTGTCGTATCTGCTGGCTGATTTATTGAGGAAAATAATCAACAATGAGGAGAGAAGGGTTGGGCCGCAAGGAAACAAGGAGGAGCTTTGAGGATTATCCATTAATTCCATCCCAGCCACCTGCAGAGAGAGGAGAAAAAAAAGGGACCATGCCACCTGGAAAGGGCATGGAGAATAAGCCCTCAATTTGAAGCGGCGGCACAGACAATATTCCCTGAATCATCCATAGCCGCCACCTGAAATATTCCTTCAAATACACACACGACGGAGGAAGCTTCATTCATTGAATAGTCCAATCTCGCTACAGCTATTTCCCTCGCGACAATCTGATTCCACGCACAAGAGAGTGAATTCATCAATTCCAAGCGGTGACTGCTAAGCTTAATTATTCATCATTTCTCACAGCCACTTCATCTCCATTCAGTGATGCACACATTAACCATTCCATCCACGCTACTATTCCATTCATCCATTCAGCTACCACCTAGAAATATCCACGCTTTGGATGCTCTCTTTCATCCATTCAGCCGCTATCTTCAGTCTATTCTGTGGCCATGCAAATTCCAGATTTCAAGGGAATGAATTCTTCAACAATGAGTGGCTAATTGCATTGTCCAACAGTGATGATGAAGCTAACCGGACACCTTGAGCAATTAGGGGAGTTCTCTAAATTTTAATTTTACTTTCCAATCTTTGTATGTGCAAGTTGTAATTTTAGGTTGCTAGAGGTTATGATTTGTATGTATGAACGAGGATTATTATCAGTTGATGTAATTTGGATTGTCACACTTATGTTAGATTGGTACTTAGGATTGTGATTGGACTATAGCTCTCTTGTTATTCAATTGCTTTCCTTTATTCTCTTGAAATCAATTGATTTGCTAGGTTTCTAGGAATTAGTTGGAGGTAAAGAGGATCTTTTATAAATCTAACACGAGCTAAGTACTAAGATATTCCTAATTGATTAATTGAGTATAGGTTTAGATTATTTTAAAACGTTAGGAATATTGATTAGTAAATGTCTTTGCTAGTCCTTGTGCTTAGTAAAAGGGGAAATCAATATTAAAATTGGTGAGGAATGTTAGTAGATTGAATCACCTAGGATATTCACTTTATGGAATTTAAATTCATTCGTTTAGTTTAATTAGATAAAAAAAAGCATTTGATACTTCTTGATTAATTTGTTATTTGCGGCAAATTACTTAGTAATTAAATAGGCTCCGCGTAGAGATCGACCTAGGTTAGCTGCCATATACTGCATTTAGCTTAGTTTTATTTGGAAGCCCCACGACAAAGCTTATCACAAAACTTTCTAACACAAGTTATAAAATAGCATGACAACCTTTCATAAAAGTGTGAATTACTAAAAGTGCAACATGTAAAAATCAAATGCATATGGCCATAGCAAACAATAGCAGATATTCACACTTCCATCATCATAAATTTCTAAATAAGTCATGCATCATTCAACATATTTCAAAAGCAATGAAGATTAAGGTTTTGTATGTGCAAATTGTAATTCTAGGTTGCTAGAGGTTATGATTTGTATGTATGAAAGAGGACTATTATCGGTTGATGTAATTTTGATTGTGATACTTGTGTTAGATTGGTACTTTGGATTGTGATTGGACTATAGCTCTCTTGTTATTCAATTGCTTTCCTTTATTCTCTTGAAATCAATTGATTTGCAAGGTTTCTAGGAATTAGTTGGAAGTAAAGAAGATCTTTTATAAATCTAACACGAGCTAAGCACTAAGATATTCCTAATTGATTAATTGAGTATAGGTTTAGATTATTTTAAAACGTTAGGAATATTGATTAGTAAGGGTCTTTGCTAGTCCTTGTGCTTAGGAAAAGGGGAACTCAATATTAAAATTGGGTGAGGAATGTTAGTAGATTCAATCACCTAGGACATTCACTTTATGGAATTTAAATTCATTCGTTTAGTTTAATTAGATAAAAAAGCATTTGATACTTCTTGATTAATTTGTTATTTGCGGCAGATTACTTAGTAATTAAATAGGCTCCGCGTAGAGATCGACCTAGGTTAGCTGCCATATACTGCATTTAGCTTAGTTTTATTTGGAAGCCCCACGACAAGGCTTATCATAAAACTTTCTAACACAAGTTATAAAATAGCATGACAACCTTTCATAAAAGTGTGAATTAATAAAAGTGCAACATGTAAAAATCAAATGCATATGGCCATAGCAAACAATAGCAGATATTCACACTTCCATCATCATAAATTTCTAAATAAGTCATGCATCATTCAACATATTTCAAAAGCAATGAAGCTTAAGGTTTTATATGTGCAAATTGTAATTCTAGGTTGCTAGAGGTTATGATTTGTATGTATGAAAGAGGACTATTATCGGTTGATGTAATTTTGATTGTGATACTTGTGTTAGATTGGTACTTTGGATTGTG
>JANTPZ010105247.1:0-18586 GCA_025593235.1 Vachellia pachyceras
TACGTGGATGACATTATCATAACCGGAAGTGATATGGAAGAAATGGATCGAATCAAGAAGGCATTAAATACTGAATTCGAGGTCAAGGATCTTGGAAGATTAAAGTATTTTTTGGGAATGGAAGTAGCTAGGTCAAAGAAGGGAATCTATGTGTCTCAGCGTAAGTACATTCTTGATCTTCTCAAGGAAACTGGCATGCTCGGATGCAGGCCTAGCAAGGTGCCCATAAGTACAAAGAAGAAGACGGTGAGAAATGTGGAACCTGCCAAGACTAAGGAAGAAACAACTCTTAGAAGGAAGCAAGAGAAAGATGAAGCACCAACAGATAAAGGGAGGTACCAGAGATTAGTTGGGAAGCTCATTTATCTCTCACATACTCGCCCTGATATTGCTTATGCAGTAAGTGTTGCGAGTCAACACATGCATGATCCTAGGAAGAAGCACAATGAGGCAGCATACAAAATTCTAAGATATTTGAAGGGCACACCTGGGAGAGGACTTTTCTTCAAGAAAAATGAACTAAGAACAGTGGAAATATATACTGATGCTGATTGGGCAGGGGCTCAAGAAGATAGCAAGTCAACCTCTGGGTATTGTACTTTCGTGTGGGGAAATTTAGTCACGTGGCAAAGTAAAAAACAACGAGTAGTGGCTAAAAGCAATGCCGAATCTGAATTAAGAGCATTAGCCCAAGGTATAATGGAAGGTTTATGGCTAAGACGAATAGCAGAAGAGGCGCATTTGCAAATGGAGTCTCCATTGAAACTTTATTGTGATAATAAAGCTGCTATAAGTATGGCACTGAATCCTATCCAGCATAGTCGAACTAAACATGTGGAAGTAGATCGCCATTTCATCAAAGAAAAGGTTGAGGATGGAATAATTTGTCTATCCTATATTCCGACAAAATTGCAACTTGCAGATATGCTCACTAAGGGATTGTCAGAAGATATGTTTGAAGGTTTTGTTAGCAAGTTGGATATGATCAATATCTATGATCCAACTTGAGGGGGAGTGTGGTAATTATGTAAATATTATATGCTAATCTGTTAAGAGGAAAATTAGGCGAAAATAGTGGAAAAGATTAGAAGATCAGATTTGAATTATTTGTAATTAATATTTTCTGTTTTCCATTTTCCTATATGTACTGTTACTCTCTTTGAAGAAATACATTGGAACATTTCGAGCCCAATTCGTTCAGAGCTACAGCAGCAGCAGCAGCCAATTTCACAGAAGTGAGCTTGATGTTAATGGTGTGCTGGGACCAGTGATTCCTGTGAAGAAGAAAACAAGTGAAACTTCTGGGACTAGTTTGGATGGCGATGGCTTAGAGGCAATTCTAAGAAAAAGGGCATTGGAAAACTTGAGAAAGTTCCGAGGTGAGATCCAGTCAAGTGCAAAAGTTTCCACTCAGAAGAATCGAATAGATAATCAAGTGCAAAAAGTGTTGAATGCCCCAGAAGTTATGCATGTTTAAATTGGCTACTTCAATGATAAGCTCATAAATGAAGGCTTCGTTGGCCCATTTGGAGCAGAACTCTTCGAGAGGGAACAACATGATCTGCTTGCAGACTTGGTTGATCTTTCAAAAAAAAAAAAAAAGCTTGTGAAGTCGGAAGAAAAAATGAACAATATGATCTGCATACAAAAGCAGTAGGAATAGATATGCAAATGACATCATTAAGCAAGTTAGGAGTTTTCAATCACTATAACGCCAAACTTGAGGGGAGTGTTAGAATATATGGGTCAATAGTTACTGGGCTATGAGTCCAATAGCACTCCCTTTTGGGTATTTCTGTAAATAGCCTGTACAAGTTTGCTGTCTCTCCAGGACTATGTATGGAGTCTGAAAACCATTGTGCATTAATGAGAACTATTCCGTTTTCTCTTACAAGAGTTGCTTTACATAAGTTAACAGTTCCTTCTACATGTAAAGAAATCTATGTATAAAGTTGAGCAGACCGTATAGATGTGGTAGAAATAGGGACGGGTTCAACTTCTCTAACCACATAGCAGATAAAAGAAATCTTTCATAGTTGAATAGCTAGTATCAGCAGCAAACTTGGCATTCAGAGATTTCTAAACATCAATGCAAAAGAAAAAATGTATAAGCTACACATATGATCGAATTAACACCACTTTAGACAGATAGAAGGGAAAAAAAGCGAGAGAGAGAGAGAGAGAGAGAGAGACCAAATGCAAAAGAACACGGAGATAACAATAACATGAATTTCTCGTATAGGAATTTCATCAAACAAGTAGATGGCATTCCATCAACTCAAGCAATCCCAGAGGCCAAAAGAGAAAAAAAGAAAAAGTTAGGCTTCTCTTATGATGCATAGCAGACTAAACAAGCACAAGTAGGAAATGCAGCATTTGGGGTCAAATTTCTTTAGAGACATTTGGTCAAACAAGTGAACAGCATTGAGGGAAAAAAAAATACCAGCCTATCAGTAACGATTATCAAACAAACACGGAATGTGACAGATGGAAAGAGAAGAGAGTGAATGGCCAACCTGTTGCGGAAGCATATGGAAGCTTGTGGCAGCTGCAAGCCGTCCTAACTCAGATGTGAGAGCGATGGGAGTGGGATCGAGGATCGTAAAAAAGACAGATAAATCACAGTATGCTTTTTCTGCAGATCGAATCAGCAAGCTAACGGACCTTCAGTGGCTCTTGGTTTATACAAAAATGTACTTGGCCGAAACCATTACTTGGGAAAGCTGTTAATTTGCGTCAGATTCCTCTTCCTCATTCCTTGGGCCTCCGATTCCTGCAGCTATTATGCTCTTCGCCTCCTCTGACTGTTATATACCGAATCTTTGGACCAATTAAAAAAATGATGTGGATGAAATACGCTTATTTGAAAAGTTTTTTTGTTTGGTAAAATGATTTCCTGAAATTATGTAGCATTTAGATCAACAAGGGAAAGCTTAAATGTGAAAAAAAAACAATATATGTAGAGAAAGAACAAGAAAAGGGTAAATATGAAAATAGAAAATGAAAAAAGGGTAAAAATGTAATTTTACTAAATATAGAAAATGTAAGAGTAAAATGGTTATTTTGAAAAGGTAAGAGACTATAATGTCATTTTAAAAAGTAAAAGACTAAAGTGACATTTTAAAATAGGGGCCCAAGTGTAAATTTAAAAATTTTTAAATCACAATGTTATTTTTGATATTTAAGGGCATTTTGGTAAATTAATAAAAGTTAAAAGAGCATTTTAATTAAAGTTTAATCAAAATATCAGAAAATTTTTTAAGGAATCGAATGATAAAGAAAAATTTATAAGTAATTGAGTCTTAATTCAGGTTAAATTGACAAAAATAAACTATACGAGAATTTTAAAGGTTATTTAATATTTAGATATTTAATAAATAATTAGTTAAATATAATTATTTAAAATACCCATAAGTCTCAAATTTTTGGTTTCAAAATAAGAAAAAATAAATCAGGAAATCTATTATTTTATAAAATTATTCTCAAGATAAAATTAAAACCAATGTGCTGTAAAGGAAAAAAATGCTGAAAATAATTAAAATTTGGATTTTCAGAAAAAAATTAAGTAAAATTATTTCAAGAAACAGCTTGATATTAAAAAAAAACAGAGAACCACCTCTAAAAAATTGAAAATTTATTGTGGTATTACACTAAACAAGTGCTTAGTTCCTTTACTTGGTCACCAAGCAGAACAAAAGTAAAGAACACAGGGATGACGGGGAATCAGGAGGGCAGTCTTCAAACTACTATTCATCATATTCTTCATCGGAGAATAGCGATAGTTATGGGAAGAGAGAAATGAGGGACGCAAGTGTTATAACTTTTCATGTATTCTTCAATGTAAGGAGATAATGACATCAACAACTTTGGATGTAAAAAGCCATAAATCACTATTCATCATCTTATTCTTCGTGTGTGGACCGAACTAGTGAGGACACCGTTGGAGCTTCAAAGACGTGAATGGTAATGCCGTCTCCACTCTGGTTTTCTCATCTTCGAAGGAAGAAGCAAACTAAACCAAGAGGGTTGAACAAAGGATGATGAGAGAGATGGTTTTATTTTTTTTATTTAAAGGGATAATCACTAATGGCATGAGGTTATAAAGGCGGGATTGTAAAACCCTTACTGTAATCTAACAACTTAACTCATTTCATGTTATTAATCATGGTATAATTGACATTTACCAACTTTCTCCAATCCATTAGGATAATAGAGTTCTCATTTCTAAAATTATATTATTATATTATGATGTTTCCAACATATGAGGTAAGACATTTTGCAAAATGAGCCATATACATAACAACATACAACAATCATCACATAAATAACAAAGAGGCGATATATAAATATGCAGGGATATCTGTTGCCTCATAACTCTCCCCGATGATTCAGCATGAGAATTATAGCCTGAAAAGTGTTAAATTGATAGAATGAGACAAAAATTTCAGCAACCGGCAATCCTACTTAAAAAGCATACAGGTGAGTGTCGATGATTGTATATAAAAACAATTTTACAAATAATACTGAACTTTCCAAATAGTTCATAATTATCTCTATTCACCTTCCAAATAATATATGTATATCAATATCCATATATGGATTATTACCACAACCATCAAGATCAATTGGATCAATTTCCACATGATCGTTTTTCCTTAATTATTGACACGTATATTTATTATTAGCAATAACATGGATTTCATGCTTGCATCATCACAAAATTGTATAGAAAATCATTACATCTAATTACTTTTCTGTTTTCCCTTATTCCTCCCTAACTTTATTTTTTCTGACTAAACACATGGGTTAGTACTATCTCATGTGACCGGTAGTACAATTCAATAAGCTCATCGATCGAGTAATGTAGACTGGTCAAGTATCACAGAGCACAAGACCGAATCATAGGTTCCCCCTTTTCACATCGCATGGGTGTCATAAGCCTTTATCACAACGGGTGTAGGATCATCTGGTATTCAGTACGGAAGCCCTCTAATCTTATTTCCTCTTTATACATGCTAAATATTCACCTCTTATCCTCCCTAAATAGACTCTCATCAATAACCACATCCTCCTTTTCTAATATCACAATTATCATTTTATAACATTTAAGCAAAGCATATACACAATTTATCATCAATATGTATTCATGCATGAATAGTCATTGGCGCATTAGAGTTAAAAGGATATTTTATCATAAGTATGTTGCCATTACAACACATAAATCCGTGGAATAAAAACTTCACAATGCATTTTAAATATTATCAACACAAAGTTTATCAAATAATAATAATGATATTTTCATCAGAATAAATTCAAAATCACTTACCAAACATGTCACAAGCATGCATAATAAGTAGAAAGCGATTACCTTTCATCCAACAAGAAAATATTATGACAATAACAATCTCTTGCCCAACACCAACAATTTCTACAATTAGTCTACATAATTACGCATGACGACATATTAGTTTATTTCTTTAATACTTTCTCATATTCTGATTTCATAAAAGCCCCAAATGCTTAAAAAATTTTAAATATCTTAATTTCCTTTAAATATCTAAATATTGCAAACTACCATTTTATTAAAATTCCAACTTCAAACTTTAATAATACAACTTAAATCATTATAAATTTACCATCACCTTCATAAACATTAATTAAAATATCTAAACCATTAAAAATTCTCTATTATCTCCAAAAATCTCAAATAAACTATTTAACTTAACTTTTGATAGCTCAAAATATTCTATATATTAAAAATCATATACAAAAATAAATTTTAAAAACTCTTTTCTCCCTCCCTTTCCCTCTCTTCTCTCCCTTTTTGTGCTGCCTACTGTTGGCGTGTGTGTGGTGCCGTTTGGTGCGATGGTGGTGGTATATATAATACCCCTCCACCGCCAATACCCATACACATGCAGCTTCTTCAATTTTTTTTCATATCTTCATGGTGGCAGAAGAGAGGGAAAATGAGGAAATTACAAAATTGGCCCCAAATCTTTATTTATTTACTTTTCTCTTCTTTTTTTCTTTTTTAATAAAACAATTTATTCACTTAATTATTTCTTAATTTCAATTAAATCCCAATTTAAAAATTAGGATATTACAAGGATTAAATCCATAACCTCCCACTTGAGAAATACCATACCACTAGGCACAAAACCTTTGGTAGAGAGATGGTTTTATGAACAGAGAAGAATGAATTGAAGGAGAGGAGGGGGAGAGATCTGCAAGTGTCTCCATGTGTGTGTTTGGGAATCCTTTGGGAGAAAGGAGTTTACGGATTCCGAGATATTTTACAAATTTCAAGATCCTTTTTACGGATTTTGAGATGCGTTTTATCTTGACTTACTTGCATCGTTGGGAAAAAGTTTTCCCAAACATACACTATGTCAAAGTCCGAGTTTGAAAAACGTGAGGTGGATATGACGTTGTGTATGTTTGGGAAATCTTTCCTGTTAGATTCGGGTGTACCTGACAAGTCGAACATGTACTGCAGATACCCACGCGAAATACAGATCACGAATATGATCTGAATATGAGACACAACAAAGGCAGGGAGAAGAGGGAGAGAACTTTCACAGAGGAGGAGAGAAAATTTGTGCGGGAGAGAACAAAATGTTCAGTTGTGTTTCATGTATGCTCATGGTCCTCAAATAAAAGGACGGAGAAAAAAACTGTTCCAGCACATTTTCCTCCTCAACCGTTCCCACGCAAATATTAATTTAATTTTCAAATTCACACTTTTGGGGAATATTACAACTCTGTTCCCACATGAGTCCATATTTACGCATTCGACCCACTACATGGATTTGGGCCTAATCCATCAAGGGTGGCCCATTTTCCAACATCTCCCACTCACACTTGGTGGATTAGGAAACTAGGGCCTCATCCTTTGCTCTTTTCTCTTTCATACTGGGTGCTTTGCCGTGACTGCTTGGGCATGACGTCTTTTAGATGTCTGTGCTAGAAATCCATTTCACATGACCAGTACAAGACAATCTTTCTTTGTGTAGCTTGAATTCGGTTATTATACCTCATATGTCCTAGATTTAACCAAAAATACACTTACACTTGACAAGTCTAATCCCTCTTAAGTCAACATAAGACTTAGATCATCATCCTCATATTCATGGTGTCCACACTTATGAAATCACAAAGTTGATATCATAAAGGACATATCACAGACACCAGCATAATTGTGTATTTTTCAAGTAATCTTCCTTTCGCTCATATATCACTTTGATATACATCAACCGCTTTCCTAACATAGTACCTTGTATCGCATCCATCACAATAGTATGATGTACGTTAAGGTAGCAGTCATTGAAGTATACCTCCATGATAATGTCAAAGTCAAAGGACATAAATAGAAATATTAATTTCTTGGGACTCACACAACAATGAAGCAGGGATCCATTCACTTGCTTCCCTTTTATGGTTCTATAACACATGTGGTATGAATCATGTGCTATGATGTTTCTCTTATACTATAAGAGCGTACGTCGTTTTGATACTTATCATTAACACCGTACAGACTTAGTCTAGATGTTCAAACCCAAAATTCTTCCTCCTCTCATATCTCATATGACGTCAGTATTGAAGAATTTGTTGTTCGGTAACAGGCATCACGGGAGCGGGTCCCCATGATTCGATCCATGTTTTATATGTACATACATTGGATCTCATCTCGACATGCTACACAATTGTCGAGGCGACAAAACTTGTATTTCTTCTCTACCATATCAGTATTCATGTTGCCTTACTGGTGAATACAAGTGTCTCATCTTTGCATACCCCTCCTGAGTATCCAAGGCGGTAGCTCATATGAGAGAGCCTACCTCACTTGCTTGTACGACATACTAGACATTGTATACTTGGACACAGACACATGAATCGATGATAAGGAATTGAATACATTAATTATAAATTCAGTACACAGTGTCTGTAATTTTACATTTTACGCATACCAATAGCCCTTACATGCTTCTCAAATATTTCTTTGGCTATTGGTTTGTTCAGGGGATCTGCGACCATACTCTTGGTCAAAATGTGTTGTACATTAATCACTTTCTGTGCTACATAATCTCTCACAAAATTATACTTAATATCAATGTGCTTTGTCTTGCTATGATATTTGGGGTATTTCGTGCAGGCTATGGCTGCAGTGTTGTCACAATATATTAACACAGAATTTGTACTCTCATTCCCAAATCCAAGGTGTTCAATGAATCTTTTCAGCCATATAGCCTCTTGCACCGTCGTAGTACAAGCCATAAACTCAGCTTCCATGGAATGTAGGGCTATGCACGTCTTCTTCTTGCTGCTCCAATTTATAGTGCCGTTATTCAGCAAGAAGGTGTAACCTTTGATCTTCGTTCAACTTTATCTTCGCCTACATCAGCATCGGAGTATCCAACGAGCCGCAAATCGCTTCCTTGCTAAGTCAATGCATAATCTGATGTGCCTTTTAAGTATCACAGTATCCTTTTCACAGCTTTCCAATGCTATTCACTAGGATCTGACTGGAATCTACTTACCAGTGTTGATACCTTATTTTGATGATAACAAATAAATGTTTTTGTGAAAATTTAGGCAATTGAAAATATCTTTGAATTTCTTAGATTGATTTTATTTTTAATGCTTCATGAAAATGCTCGAGTGATTTTGTAAAAGCATTGACAGTACTCAAGCATTAGAACTCAATGCTCCAACACTGTGATTATTTAACTTCAGAAAAATCAGTGCTTCTCGTGTGTACTTCAAGTATTGACACGAAGTATTGTCAATACTCGAGCACTAGAAATCAATGCTCTAGCATCATCTTTTGAAAATAAAGTTTTAAACTATTATCTCAGTGAATACCTCAAGCATTGGTAGAAAGCATGGCCAATGCTCGAGCACTGGCACTCAATGCTTGAGCATTGGGCTAAGGCAGAGCACTCAGATAGTGTTGTAATGCAGTACTTCAAGTATTGGCTAAAAGCACAGCCAATACTCTAGCACTAGGACCCAGTGCTCGAGTATTGTGATTTTTAAAAATACTTACAGATAACACTTCAAGCATTGGCTGAAAGTATAGCCAATGCTCGAGCACTAGAACACAATGCTCGAGTATTGACAGTTTCTATCAGTACTTTCAGTCAGTACTTCAAGCATTGGTTGACAGCACAGTTAATGCTCGAGCACTAGTAACGCAGTGCTCGAGTATTGAGTCTTCACTTAAGTGTTGTTGAGCATTACTCAAGCAGCGGCTTCCAGCAGAGCTAATGCTCGAGCACTAGTTCATAGTGCTCGAGTATTGAGGTTTTTCACACAACACTGGAAGAGAATACTGCAAGCATTGACTGAAAGTATTACTAATGCTCGAGCACTAGCCTCCAATGCTCAAGCATCGAGCTCAAAGTTTTAATGTTCACTTATACTTTTTGAAAATGCTCCAGCACGCTATGGAAGCACACACAATACTCGAGCACAATAACTTAGCACTCGAGTATTGAGTCTTTTCACCACACTTCTTTTTCAATACTTTCACTGAACACTCGAGTAAACTTAAGAAGCATTGTCAGTACTCAAGCATTGTGATTTAAACACTTGAGTATTTAGTTATTTTTCCAACACTTTCATGTAATACTCGAGTAGTGTGTCAAAGCATTGAACTTTTCTTTGAAAAATATTAAGCAATACTCGAGCATTGAAAATGTTATGCTCGAGCACTGCTTTTTCTAACAGCTTTATGTCTGACACACTTCACCTACGCTACACACCTACTTTCTTTATCTGTGTAACGACATTTTGAATGCTATATGTCTTCATAAATGCAGAAACTTGGGACATTAAAGAAGGAATGAAGCACAGACGTATTCCAAGACTCGGAGACTTTAACATTCATCTGTAGCTGTCATTGCTCATCATTCAAATAGCATTAAATGCTACATTAATGGCAAACCAGATGGTCGTTGTTAAGAGTAATGGCTATTAATGGAGTCCAACGGATACTTCATTACTTCTCAACTATAAAAAGGCCAAGCATTCAATATAGAAAAGAAGAGACGAACATTCTGAACATTCATAGCTATTCATTACATTCTCTGTAAAACTTTCAACATTCCTTCTGTACTTCAGTATTAGCTATCTACTCTTTTGAGAAAGCTTTCTTGAGCAATCATTCATTGTAAATCTGTGAAAAACACAAGGTTAGGACCTTGTGTCATTTGGGCTGAGTTTGAGCTAGAAAACAGAGGGTGAATCACTCTGTTTTAGTGAAAAGTTTGAGAGGGAGTAAGTTCTCGTTGTAAAGGCTTGAGAAGCCTCAGTTTGTGGTTGATAGTGGATTTGGAAATCTCAAAGGAACTTTTAGGACTAGACGTAGGTCAAGAGGACCGAACCAGGATAAATCTCCGTGTTCATCTTTCTTGTTCTCTCTCGGTGATTTTATTCTCGCTTTGTGATTTGAGTTTTTAAATTTTTTTAAGTGACCAATTCATCCCCCTCTTGGTCAAATCCTATTCTAACAACCAGTCCAACTGCGAAGCAAATATCTGGCCTTGTACACATCATTGCATACATTAAAATTCCTACGACACTAGCATAAGGAACTCTTTTCATTCTTTTCTTAGCTGACTCAGTCTTAGGACACATTTCAAGATTCAGGCTAACTGCAGTGGCTACCGGGGTGTCTAAGGGATTACAGTCACTCATGTTGAATCACTCAAGAATTTTCTTAATAGGTGTGTTTGGATAGCCCGTTGGGAGAACGGACACAGATTCCGAGGTAAAATATGTGAGAGGAATTTTGTCTCGGTAAGCGCACCCGTTGGTAAAACTGGCAAACCAAACAAAGCTAATGTAATTCTCTTGTGAAAGAGATAAAACTCTATTTGAGCGATCCCTTTAGATTTTAACTCAAAGTATGTACTCTGCTTATCCCATGTCTTTCATCTCAAAGTTCGATGACAACCATTCTTCAACAGCTAAAATCGAAGTTAGGCTATTTCCGGCTAGAAGTATATCGTCTACATATAATGACAACATCACGAAGTTATCATCAAACTACTTGACATAGATGCAGTGGTCTTCTTCAATCATTTTGAAATCATGAGGTTATTGCCTTGTGAAACCTCAAGTACCACTGCCTGGATGATTGTTTCAGTCCATAAATGGACCTTCTGAGCTTGTAAACTTTGCTCTCTGAACCTTTCTTTATGAAACCTATCGATTGTTCCATATAGATTTCTTCATCCAAGTCTCCTTTTAGAAATGCAGTTTTCACATCAATTTGATGTAACTCCATATCTAAACTCTTTAATATTGTCATAATTAGCCTTATTGAATTAAAGCGTACAACAGGCGAGAAGGTGTCCTCGTAATAGATACCTTCCGGTTGTGTATACCCCTTCGCTACCATGTTAGTGTAGGATTTGACCAAGAGAGGGTGAATTGGTCACTTTTAAAAATTAAAGTGTAAATCACAGAAATTAAAACGAAGTCACCGAGAATGCAGAAGAATAATGGACACGGCGATTTATCCTGGTTCGGTCCTCTCTGACCTACGTCCAGTTCTCAGAGCTCCTCTGAGATTTGAAATCCACTAATGACAATCAATATGGCTTCACAAGCCTTTACAACCAAGGAGTCACACTCCCCCTCACTATATGCAAGAAAACAGAGACTTTCACTCCCTGTTTACCAACAAACTCACAGCCCGATAATCTCAAGGCCCCGACCTTGAGTTTCTCACAGAATACAAGAATGAATCACAAGTTTAAACTCTCATCCTGGCCTCTAGAGGTAGCAAAAGCGGTCCTTCTTTTCCTCGTAGGAGCGTCTACTGGCTGAGAGGAGATGATATCAATATTCATCCGATGAAAGTGCGTCTCCAAAAACTTCTGAGGAGTCATGGGTAGCTGATCAGGAAGAAGGTACCAAACATGATAAAGATCCATGATCAGTGAGACCAAGCTGGGATAAGGTAAAGTCATCTTCTTCGATTTTGATCGCATTAGCTTCTTGCATCTCATTAAACACCATCTGTTCGATGTTCCTTTTCTCCTTCTTCAATATGGAACTAAGTATCTGATAGTCCAAAGAGGAGAGATGTGTGTAGTTCTTCCCTTTTTTCACCATGCAGCGAGAGTAAACATAATGAATGATCCTCTGCAATGGTAGCATGGAAGAAGGCTCAAAATGCAAGCCCTGATCCTCTTGAAATTCTTCACCCGGCCTCAGTGTCTTAAATGTCCCTTCATCTCCAAGGTCTTTGAGGGTCCTATCATAAGTTCCCGTACCCAGATATACATTTAACAATTCAGCAGAAATGTTAATGCGACTACCCCTCATAATCGTCTGTAGCCCATATTCTATAACCTTCTTCTTATTCCTGATAACATTCTTTTCAACTATATTGTTATAGAAAATTCGAACCATGTCGGGATTAAAAGGAGTTTACAAAGAAATCAAATTATTATAGTACCACAAATACTCCTTAACATCCTATCCTAGCAAATCACTGATATGACCCAAATCCACATAAACAGCAGGGCACAAATCTCTATTCTTAAACTTGAAAGGGGAATTAATCATTATCGAATTGACATTATAGCCCTGAGGAGTCTCTGGAATCTTAGGTTGAGACTTCTTTCCCTTTCTGGATCCCTTTCTTCGAGAAGATGATGCCACTCTCGGTCTCTGAATCAAAATTATGATCAATAGGAGTGGGCTCTGGCTGAGATGAAGTGGCAACCATGGGTGCTTTGCCCTTGTCTTTCTTGCTCATAATAGACTTTGGAGGCCCTATCCTCGGTTTCCTTACTAGAGGAATCTCTGTTTTGGTTTGCTCAGAAGGTTCAGCAATACGTACATGCTTGGAAAGAGTTTGAGACATTGATTGGGATTGAGATGGAGCTTTGGAAGTAGATTTGGATGACTTTCCGGCAGTTATTTTGGTGCGAGCCATGAAGAAATTGGATCAAGAAGCAAGAAAATTGTATTTTTGGGTGAGCGAATGGCGACGGTGTCGATGGGTTAGAGAGGTGATTGAGCAATGAAAAGGTGATAATAATGGTGGAATGTGGAGGGGTTTTTGTCGAGTTAGATGAACTTGAAAGGATACGACGATTTCTAGCAATTGTAACGGTTGAAAATGAAACAGATTTGAGAGAACTCGAGTTGGTAAAGCAGGGGTTAGGGTTCGAGTTATGGCAGAAAAGGGGAATATAGCTTCTGAGTTCAATGGAACTCGAGTTTTGGGATTCTAAAACTCGAGTTTCGAAGAGAAGAAATGAATTCTCTGTTATGGAACTCGAGTTTTGGTCTCTCAAAACTTGAGTTTCGAGAGGCAAAAATAACTAACAGTCAAGAACTCGAGTTTTGGTTTCTCAGAACTCAAGTTTCGTGACTTGCAGATGAACAGACGCCTTAGAACTCGAGTTTTGCATATCCAGAACTCGAGTTTTAGGCCTATGAAAAAATACATACCTGAACTCGAGTTTTCAACTTCCAGAACTCGAGTTACCTGAACTTGCATTCCAAAACTCGAGTTTTTCCTTCAAGTTCTCTAAGGTAGTGTTGAAACTCGAGTTTTCTTCCTTCAGAACTCGAGTTTTGAGCCTTGTACCAGAACTCGAGTTTGTTTCTCCCATGACTCGAGTTTTTAAGCTTTGTTTCCTCACACTTATTCTTCTGATTGCACAGGAACCTGTAAAATTTTCTAAAAGCACTCCGATGATTAAGTTAGTATAATCAATCATCAAAACAATAGTAAATCAACATTACTTACAGTATTGAAAGGTTAATGGATTTTTAGCTCTAGTTCCTGTACTGAAGGTTATCTAGTTCCTGACTAAAAGGTTATCTAGTTGCCTTACCAGCTAAACAATTTTCACACAATGACATTTCCATATTTGGATTTTCAGCTCTAGTTCCTGTACTGAAAGGTTATCTAGTTCCTGTACTAAAAGGTTATCTAGTTGCCTTACCAGCTAAACAATTTTCACACAATGACATTTCCATATTTGGATTTTCAGCTCTAGTTCCTGTACTGAAAGGTTATCTAGTTCCTGTACTAAAAGGTTATCTAGTTGCCTTACCAGCTAAACAATTTTCACACAATGACATTTCCATATTTGGATTTTCAGCTCTAGTTCCTGTACTGAAAGGTTATCTAGTTCCTGTACTAAAAGGTTATCTAGTTGCCTTACCAGCTAAACAATTTTCACACAATGACATTTCCATATTTGGATTTTCAGCTCTAGTTCCTGTACTGAAAGGTTATCTAGTTCCTGTACTAAAAGGTTATCTAGTTGCCTTACCAGCTAAACAATTTTCACACAATGACATTTCCATATTTGGATTTTCAGCTCTAGTTCCTGTACTGAAAGGTTATCTAGTTCCTGTACTAAAAGGTTATCTAGTTGCCTTACCAGCTAAACAATTTTCACACAATGACATTTCCATATTTGGATTTTCAGCTCTAGTTCCTGTACTGAAAGGTTATCTAGTTCCTGTACTAAAAGGTTATCTAGTTGCCATGGCGGGCTGCGGGTTGGGAAATCCCAACCCGCCAACCCGCACGGGCTAGCCCGCAACCCGCGGGCTGGCCCACATTCCCAGCACTAAGCATGCCAAATATTCATATCAACATTTATATTGGAGGAACTAACGAAACAGTCATGCAAATTAAGATCACTAATAACATCCATTACAAAGAACTTTCCTGAAAAGAAAGCTAAACCGTAAAAGGTCCCATCGCTAAAAAAGTCAGCACCTTTTACCATGAAAGTTCACGTCAAACCCATAAGTCCATTGAATGTCCGGTTATGAAGCACATCATGTAAGATTAAGGTATTTCCACTATGCAAAGATAATCTGCAGGTGCCTATGTCTTTGACCTTGGTCTTTGCGTTATTGCCAACATAAAGCCATTTGCATTGATGCGGCTACCGACGGTAGTCTATAAAGGATCCTCAATCCTTCGTTACATGTTCTGTTGGGCCTGAGTTCAAAATCTAAGAAAAAGATATAGGTTCAATTAGAAAAGAGGTACTCGATACGTAAGAAATGTGTGAATTCACATAATTCACTAGTACCATTCGACGGTCATTTCGCTCAGGGCAATCCCACATGAAGTGACCCATCTTCAGATCAAGCATAACATTTTTGTTGGAAATTGTGTCATAGGGCCCAATCATTGTACTTCACACATTATTTATTTTAATGTATTTTCTCCATTTAATTATCATAACTTTTACATGTTTATTATGATAATTGCATTCATGGGCAAATTATGAATATTATCCTAAATGTCCCTGGTCGCTTATCTATGTCGGAACAAAAATAAAGTAAGACCAGTATGACTTTGATAAGGTATGGAGATACGAGTCAAAGTCATAGGCACTTGTAAGAGTGCAAGGTGCTGGACTAACCTTCTATGAGAAAGCTGCATGAATTAAGTCATTAGCTTATATCATATGTAATCATGTCACAATGCCCTTTGACCTGAGATCATCATGAATTCCTGCATGAAAGTCACTAAGCTTTGACTTAGTCAAAAGTGACCTTTGACTGGGTGATGATAAAGGCTATAATCGGTTTAAGGGTTTTCACGTGGAGGAATGTGAGTGATCAAGATGGGATTTGTCCCTCACATTAGTTGAGAGATATTACTGGGCCCCTCAATGAGTGAGTCTAAGAAATGTATGGCCATACTGTAACGAAAAGGGGTTTACATTTCTTTGATCAGACTACTCAGGGATCGAGAAAGCAAAGGTCGGGAACAAGAGGATGACGTCATTCATGCCTCATCCTTGTAAATAATATTTGTGTGTGTTAGTTTAATATTTAATTTATTTGATAAATTAAATAACTAGCATTAATTTAATTTATAAAGATAAATTCAATTCGTTGGCTCATTATTTGGATTAATTTAATGGATATGATTTGATCAGATCAATTTAATCCAAATTAAGATTGCAAAATTCTAATTTCACATTTTGAATTTCAAGATTAATCAAGATTAGATCTTGAACATATTTTGAAATTCAAATTTCAAGATTAGATCTTGAATATATTTTGAATTTCAAATTTCGAATTTCAAGATCATTTCAAATTTCAAATTTCAAGATTAATAAAGATTAGATCTTGAATATCTTTTGAAATTCAAATTTCAAGATTAGATCTTGAATATCATTTCAAATTTGAATTTAAAGATTAATAATGATTAATCTTGAATATCTTTTTGAAATTAAAATTCATATTTTTCAAGATTAATAAAAGATTAATCTTTAAATTCGAATTATGATGCACTCCATGAGCTCTATAAACATGAGTGCTCGTGAATAGTAGTGACATCCCATTTTGAATTTGAATTCGCTCTTGAGTCACAAAACCCTAGAGAGAGTGAAACAAAGAGGCGCTAGCACGCTGCTATTGTTGGAGACTGTTCACGTGGATATTGATAAAGGGAGGCGATCGAAGGAACGTCGACTCCTCGTAATTGGAAGCAAGAGCACGGAAGGTTGTGGAATCTGAAGAGATCTAGACGCAAAGGAAGGGACGATCTCGAAACGCAAAAGGTACGCCTTCATCTCCTCGATCTAAACGCCTTTGACAGATTTGGGATTAGAAATGTTTTAAATTCCGCGGCGTGCACGTTCTAATCCCAACAGTGGTATTAGAGCCAGGTCAATTTTGCATTTAGATTGAGTTTGTGTGATTAGCATGAGATGTATGCTTTCTTGAATTCATATGGGTTCTTGTATTCTTGAAGCATGTATGAATGATGTATATGATATATAACATATGCGTTAATTCTGTATATGATACATGATGTATGCGTTTTCGAATATGTTCGTATGAAAGGATATATGTTTGTATACATATGATGTATACACAAGTGCGGTTTTATTCTCATGAATAAGTTCATGCGTTTATACGGTTATGGATTCATATATGATGCGAATCTGAAATACATATGATGTATTGTTTTGCTCGACCCCATATGCGTAGCGCGATATAATCTGAAAACAATAAGAATCATTTTTATTGTATAAATTATTGCTTATTGTGATTTGATCTTGAATGATTGAATGAGTATGGTGAAACAACATGGCTTTAATTTTACAAGGGGTTGTAAAATTTAAATACAGCCTGCATGTCGTGCCTTCATCTAAAGATTCTTGATGTACGTTCTTCTCTCATCTCACTCCACTCGTATGTTCAAACGAGGTTTCTTTCAATGTAATCTTTTAATATTTTATAGAATTCCTCTCATTGACTTGGGAGGATTCAGATTAGGACAACTATGTTGTCTCACATTTATTATATGCTTTTGATTAGACCATTGCATGATAGTTTACGATCATTAAATATGGTACTGTATGAGATGCAATAACAACCCGTATTATATTCGTAAAATTAATTCGTTGAACCTTCCAAATGAATCTTAAGTCATAATGCCGTCAATTAATGAATAATTGTCAAAACCTCAATCGCTCAGTTGTAGGCTCCACCTAAGTGGATGCATTTGCGTTATCTTAGGAAGACAATCGTGAGTAATGGTGTTACTCACACAATTCATTATTGTCTTGACTTAATTGAGATTATCAAAACGGTTTTTGATCTCAAGCATTAGATGGGATTAAACATGATGGGTCATATGATGACCGAATCCCATAAAATCTAAGAGTTACATATGATGTAATTGGTAAAGGGTTAATTACCTAAATAACTTAAATTTAAGGTCTTGCCAAAGCGAAGTTAAATTTAAGTAAAATATGGATCTTAGTTCACTAATTATATTGAGGGTTATCAATTCAGTGGGAGATTACTTATATACTTTGCGTATTTTGAAATTGTAGAATCATGTCGACTACTAATACTGCTACACTATCACTACAATCGATCCTTGAGAAAGAAAACTCAATGGGACAAACTTTCTTGACTAGTTCAGGAACTTGAGAATTGTTCTCAAGCACGAAAGAAAGGCTTATATCCTTGATCGGCCCATTACTGATGAGCCTGCAGCCAATGCTCCCAAAGCTCATAGAGATGCTTACTTGAGCTTAAGGATGACTCTGTGGATGTAGGATGCCTTATGCTAGTTACCATGGTTCCAGAGATCTAAAGAGATATGGAACATATGGAGGCATATGAGATGATTATTCATCTTAAGGAAATGTTTCAGCAACAGGCAAGGCATGAAAGGTTTGAGACCACTAAGGCCTTACATTCTTACAAGATGGCTGAGGGTGCATCAGTTAGCTCTCATGTATTAAAGAGGAAAGGCAAGGGCATTGGAAAGGGTAAAGGCTTTACTAGTAAGGCCAAAAGACCAAATAAACCTAAAACCAAGTCCACGTCGGATAAAGCTAAGCCTCCAAAGGATGGAGTCTACTATTTCTGCAATGAACCTGGTCATTGGAAAAGGAATTGCAAACTCTTCCTGAAAGATCTAGAAAAGAAAAGGAAGGACAACGGGGTTATCTTTTTTGGTATTTAGTTATAGACATTCTTTTTCTACTTCCTCTACATGGGTATTAGATACCGCATGTGGTTTTCACATCTGTACGAATGTACAGGGTCTCAAGGA